>LBNU01032320.1:35509-54466 GCA_014162995.1 Artemisia annua | reverse complement strand
AACAATCCGAGTACCAACCTAAGATGCTCTCCATGCTCCTCCTTTGACTTAGAATAAATTAGAATATCGTCAATGAACACAATCACAAATTTGTCCAAATAGGGTCTACACACGCGATTCATCAAATCCATGAATACCGCGGGTGCATTAGTTAACCCAAATGGCATAACCGTGAATTCGAAGTGCCCATAACGAGTCCTAAAAGCTGTCTTTGGAATATCTTCTTCATATACCCTCAACTGATGATAACCAGAACGCAGATCTATCTTGGAAAAGAATCGAGAACCTTGCAACTGGTCAAAAAGATCGTCAATTCTAGGAAGAGGATACCTATTCTTCACCGTTAACTTATTTAACTCACGATAATCGATGCACATCCGAAATGAGCCATCCTTCTTCTTAACGAACAACACAGGCGCTCCCCACGGAGAATGACTAGGTCGAATGAACCCCTTATCTTGAAGCTCTTTCAACTGTGCAGCCAACTCCTGCATCTCCGTAGGTGCCAATCGATAGGGAGCCTTTGCCACAGGCGTCGATCCAGGGATCAACTCAATACGAAACTCCACCTGTCGTATCGGCGGTAATCCGGACAAATCCTCAGGGAAAACGCCCGAAAACTCGCACACTATAGGGATATCCCCCACTTTGAGTTCTTTCGACTTCGCACTCATGAGGGACTTCAATTTCTTCTCCACGCGTTCTCCTTGTACCCACAACACACTACCATCCTCTAAGGGAATTCGAACCACCTTTTCATGAGATACTATCTCAGCCTTATGCCTAGCTAACCAATTCATCCCGATTACCACATCAAAACTACCATGTCCTAAGGGTATTAGGTCAATCTTAAACGAAACACCCTCTAACACTATAACACACTCACGAATAACCTTATCAACTTCTATTTCTCTACCGTTAGCTATTTCAATCACAATGCTAGGTCTAAGTTCACTAAACTCAACACCCAATATTTTAGCAAACTCAATGGTAGCAAAACAATAATCCGCACCCGTATCAAATAAAGTAGTAGCATAATGACCATTGAGAGANACGAAACACCCTCTAACACTATAACACACTCACGAATAACCTTATCAACTTCTATTTCTCTACCGTTAGCTATTTCAATCACAATGCTAGGTCTAAGTTCACTAAACTCAACACCCAATATTTTAGCAAACTCAATGGTAGCAAAACAATAATCCGCACCCGTATCAAATAAAGTAGTAGCATAATGACCATTGAGAGAGAATGTACCAGTAACGACATTCGGATCTTGGCGCGCCTCACTTGCATTCATAGTAAACGATTTCCCCTTAGCTGCATTCCTGTTAAACCCTTGTCCATGTCCTCCTTCAATAGCCAGCTGATTTCCCTGCTGCCCAGGCGCCCTATTAAACTTAGGACACCAGTTGCGGGGATGATCGGTACTACCACACTCATAACATGCTTTACGAGTAAACCCCGCACCAACCAAGTTGATTGGTGTCGCTTGAGTAATCACCGCGCGACATTCCCTAGCAAAGTGCCCGGGTTTGCCACACTTGAAACACGTACGGCACGGGTTATTCTCAGGATGAAAATAACCACACTTAGCACACCTAGGGGCATTACCAACATATCCCCTCCTTTCATTACTTCTAGCCACAGCCGTAGGATCTGCTCCCAGATAACCTGTTGCCTGTACAGGAGTTGTTGCTACGAACCCCTTCCCATTTCTCATCCTCTTATTGTCACCACCAGAACCAACCGGCTTACTAGTCTCAGCCTCTTCTTTCTTCTTCTCGCTTGTCTTCGCGAGTGTCCCACTCCTAACCGCTTCATCGGTTAACGCCCCAGCTTTATGAATAGCACTAAGGAGCGTTGTCGGCTCCGTAGCCCTAACCATCGCACGAATCTGTGGAACCAACCCACGGATATACCTATCAATACGCTTCGATTCAGGAGTTACCAAATGAGGAACCATCCTAGCCAACTCATGAAACTTGTCAGTGTACCCCGCATGATTAGCTCCAACCATAGTATGATTCCACAATTCCTCTTCCAACTTCTGCATTTCATTGCTTGGGCAGAACTCCTCCACCATTAAGGCCTTGAAGTCTTCCCAAGTCATTCCCATCGCAGCAACTCTACCCCTTGCTTGGATTTGAGTATTCCACCAGGTCAAAGCTTTGTTAACCAACGAACTCGCCGCATACTTAACCTTTTGGCCCTCAGTACAGCCACTTATATCCATCACCTGCTCCATTTTCTCTACCCAACCGGTGAGTGTAACTGCACCACCTTTCCCATCAAATTCTTTAGGCTTACAAGCTACAAATTCCTTGTAAGTGCACCCATTACTACCACTTCCTCCAGATCCAGCACCCTCAGGGTGAGCACCCATTTGTGCGCTCACATGGTTCACAATCTTCGGCATTAAAGCTTCCAGTTGTTGGTTGATGATCTGCTGAAAGACAGGGCTTTCTCCAACAATAGTAGGCTTCTTTGCCTTCTTTGGTGTCTTGAAAGATCCACTCATTGGTGACCTGTTAATGGGACGTCTTTGTCTCTTAGGCGCCATTTCCTAAACACGCAAGACATTAGAACCATTAGTCACCATTTACAACTTCACAATTTCATAATCATACCCATACTCATCCCCAAATATTCCCATCGAATGGAACAATCATCTCAAATAGACAAGAGCAAGTTAAATCCTACCACACGCAAGCATGTCATCATTATTAAATGCAATATTAGTTATAAGTCCACATGTGTCGTAATACATGTATAATTATGTTGGCCACCCATAATTATAAATGTATCCCTCCACATGTGTACTTACTTCCAATACCACACCTAACAATAATAACACCTCAAAATCAACAATCACACATATTCACATATCACATAATACATCCCAAAAAATCACATAACACACAAAAGAATATCCAAACTTGCTCAAGCCTTATTATTAAAACGGGGAAAAACTTCCCAAAGTACAACGGAATCCGTATTCCAACAAAACAAATCAAACATCTAAGGTTAAAAAAGAAAGAAACATGCAAAACTAAACAATGACGACACTCATGGCTCGAGCTCTTCTTCTCTCTCACATCGTGTTGCTAGCAGTGGACTCCAAGTCCGAATCCACTTCATCCTCCTCGCTAATCCACCCATTCTTATTCCCCGGAAACTGTGGTTGAGGTTGACTAGCAAAACCCTCCATACGCCTCCTATACTCTTCGTCTATACCGTCCGCAAATGCATACAATTTACGAGGCTTTAGCACAACTCCTTCTTCTAAAAAGTCCGGACATTGACCCGGGTACTTAACCACGCGCCCATCNTGGACTCCAAGTCCGAATCCACTTCATCCTCCTCGCTAATCCACCCATTCTTATTCCCCGGAAACTGTGGTTGAGGTTGACTAGCAAAACCCTCCATACGCCTCCTATACTCTTCGTCTATACCGTCCGCAAATGCATACAATTTACGAGGCTTTAGCACAACTCCTTCTTCTAAAAAGTCCGGACATTGACCCGGGTACTTAACCACGCGCCCATCCTTATGGGTTACATTCATCTCATACAACTTATGTTTGGTGCTACCTATTTCAACCAACGTCAACTTCTCCTTAATCACGCAAGGATACATCTTTGCAGGAACCAACATCTTTCTATTTGTACACTTCATTGATCCCATCCTTTTGACTCCCGTAGGGATCACTAAAGTCCAACGAAACTTTCCACGAACCGGGGGTGCCATTCTAAAAATGACATACACAAAAACTAAGCATCGAGAAATAACGGAGTCCAAAAACTCAAATAAACATCTCATATAAAAATAGGAAAATAGACATGTAAGATACTATACTTACACATAGGTCCTAAATGCAACTATATGAGGGACTCTTACGTTATAGTCTAGGTTAAACCACCTAATTCTCTACAACCTTGGCTCTGAATACCAATCTGGCACACCTCGCCAAGGCGGAAACACGAGGGTGTAACTTCATGAATATCATCACAACACATGGTGTCTAAATAGAGAAATACTACAATGCACATAAGTAGAGCAAAGTACAAACACGAAGTGTTGTAACAATACCCCAAAATAAACCAACCAAAACAAAATCCGAAGGTATCTCCAATAGATATGAAAGTACCAAAAGAAAAACATAAATCTCATCACAAACAAATCCAAATATTGTCAAATTCAAACATAACATAAAGTCTTCATAATGCAACTAAATCTCGCCTAATTGCATCCCTCAATCTTTGCCTTAGAATGCTCACCTGAAAATGATGCTTAAAACGTCAACATAATGCTGGTGAGATTCATAGGTTTAAGACACACATACACTCTCAAGGCAACCAGTTCACTGTGATTATAAAACATAGCTGGACAAATAAATATAGTTATCATACAAGCTACATGTACCCATAAATCAATCATCACACAAAAGGCAACCATCGGGCCGGCACGTGACCCCCGCTCCAAACCACATCATCAATTGGGTCGCATGCGCGAGTAACAGGATAAGCATCCTCCCAATTGGATCCCATATCAACCATACAACACAATAACGAGTAGGAGTACTACTCTCCAATTGGATACTCCCCTCCAATTGGACCACACAGCATTATCACATATCATTCAACACATAGCATGCATACGATAACATTATTAGTCCAAGCCTTTCTAAAATCACACACATAATCACAGTAACTCAAACCATTTAAGACAAGCATCATTCCCATCCCAATGTTTAAAACAAGGTAAAAATATGGGACTATGAACTCACCTTAACTCTGCAGCTTCCAACAAATCGCAATCACAATCTAACCAACACACAAATAAATACACATTACATATGGCCAAGCTAAAAGCTATAACCCATGTAATATTCATATGATGGATGTCTAAGGTTCATATGATCCACCATGGATCTCCTAGACTCCATACTAAACACTAACAACCAATAACACTCACTAAATCCCTTGCACTCATAAACTCAGAAAACGCAGAATTTTAGGCTACTTTCACCCACATAAAATAATGACCAAACAAGCTTAAAAGCTCACACCAAAAATTCCCCATGGCCTCTCATAAGCATACAAGCTAATCCCAGAAGCCCATGGTCTAATAACATACACAAGTACCCATAAGAAAATCAAACTTGTTAACTATCCAGATTCGGATCTGAACGCACACCAAAAGTTATTGATTTTATAAAAATACTTACACTACTTTTTATCGCGAATCCTTTTCGTGGGAGTCTAACATAACCTAAGACTTAACTTTACCAGAAGGGCTAACCTTAATAACACTTTTTCATCCACTAAGCACTATCAAACTTTTACCCAAATTCTGTCCCGGTTTAACAGCTTTGACACCTTATCTCGTAAAAATCAAAAGACTAACTTCCCGACCTCGAAATCAATTGTGGTTGGACTTTTTGAAAAGCTCTTTCATTGAACTATAATTTGAGTTAAAATTCGTGATCTAACTCGTTACCAACTATTAAATAACTTCGTATCTTTACAGCCCTAACTTTCTGTCCAAACCCTAACTCGCAAACTAACATGTTTTACGCTCTAATCACTTAACCAAACCTCATACCATTATCAATTAGTGATTCTAATATGTTTTATATCATAAAATCACAGAAACTTATAAACCCTAATTCCATCATAATTCATATTACACGAATTATATCATTAAAACATCAATTGAATGAAAACTAGTGTTGAAAATATACCTTACGCTTAATTTTTGGCTTCAAGAGCAAAACCCTAATTTTTTTCTCTTCCTCCTCTCCTTGTGGTCGACCAATATGCAGGAAAAAGGGGTAGGGAGGTTTTGATTTTGTATTTATAATTATTGTGGATAACCCTTAAGGCTTAGAGTTGTATTTGGTATCAAATTTGGTTTCCTTTTTCCCCTTAATCCCTATATTCGGCCGCCCCCTTTAATTATATATATTTTTTTATTTTATTTTTTTATTAAATTTATTTATTACACTCAAACCTCATAAGTTTAATATTTTATGTACTCCCGTAACGAAACCTAACGTCTTTCGCGATAAACCTTTAAATTTACGATTAACCGGAAAATAATCATTTTCAAAATAATGTTTCCAAAAATAGATTTTCACTCTCTTTATAAACACAACTCATAAAAATAATCTCCTCGTAACTTACTCACGCACAAAAACTTGAACGAAGTCTCGTTACACAAAACCGCAAAAACACCAAAACTACACAATTCATTTCTACGCCACAAAGGTGTTCAAAATGAATTTACCAAACTCACACTACTCAAATCATCTCAATAACCTCACTCGCAAAGGGATTTAGTACCATACTCCTACTAATCATAACTATACCATATATATCTCACACATATACCACATAAAACACCTATTCCACACCAAACAAAGTTAAACAACTAGAGACTATTAGTCAAACTAACCTGCAAAAATCACGGTTGTCACATCATCCCCCACTTAGGAAAATCTCGTCNCAAAATGAATTTACCAAACTCACACTACTCAAATCATCTCAATAACCTCACTCGCAAAGGGATTTAGTACCATACTCCTACTAATCATAACTATACCATATATATCTCACACATATACCACATAAAACACCTATTCCACACCAAACAAAGTTAAACAACTAGAGACTATTAGTCAAACTAACCTGCAAAAATCACGGTTGTCACATCATCCCCCACTTAGGAAAATCTCGTCCCGAGATTTTAACAGTTCGTCTCATCAATCTCCTCAGCAAATAACTTCGGATACTTAGATCTCATTTGGTCCTCACGTTCCCAAGTAAACTCAGGTCCACGCTTGGAATTCCATCTCACTTTCACCAATGCAATCTTACTACGCTTCATACTCTTGACCTCTATATCCATAATTTCAACAGGTTCCTCAACAAAATGGAGAGTCCTATCAACCTTAATCTCATTCAATGGCACATGCAGACTAGCATCCGCCAAACATTTCTTCAAATTCGATACGTGAAACGTATCATGAACTCCACTTAGTTCCTCAGGCAATCTCAACCGATAAGCCACCGGTCCAATCCTTTCCGTAATCTTAAACGGCCCTACATACCTCGGTGCCAACTTACCCTTCTTACTAAATCGTACAACACCCTTCCAAGGCGCCACTTTCAACATCACAAAATCGCCCACATTAAACTCTAAAGGCTTACGACGATTATTTATTAAATTTATTTATTACACTCAAACCTCATAACTTTCATATTTTATGTACTCCCGTAACGAAACCTAACGTCTTTCGCGATAAATCTTTAAATTTACGATTAACCGGAAAATAATCATTTTCAAAATAATGTTTCCAAAAATAGATTTTCACTCTCTTTATAAACACAACTCATAAAAATAATCTCCTCGTAACTTACTCACGCACAAAAACTTGAACGAAGTCTCGTTACACAAAACCGCAAAAACACCAAAACTACACAATTCATTTCCACACCACAAAGGTGTTCAAAATGAATTTACCAAACTCACACTACTCAAATCATCTCAATAACCTCACTCGCAAAGGGATTTAGTACCATACTCCTATTAATCATAACTATACCATATATATCTCACACATATACCACATAAAACACCTATTCCACACCAAACAAAGTTAAACAACTAGAGACTATTAGTCAAACTAACCTGCAAAAATCACGGTTGTCACAAGATGAGTTAAATATTGTTAACTGTAAGTAAACTGATGGTGTGTCTATCTAAAATATTTTTGTGCTTACGTTTAATTTGGTAGGTTCGATAGAAGGAATTTCACCCTGCTGCACCAAAATCTTAAATAACTGCTAATTCATTTCAAAATTTTCAATTGCAGGTCTTAGACATACTACTCAAAGGCCTAAATCCCATAGCAAAATGCATACCAGGCCCACTTGGAGGGTTGTGCATAAATGTTTTTTGAAGTTTTGAATGTGTCAAGAATAATATACATTTCCTAATGAGACTTCTTTTTATCTGTTGTACTAAAATGAAACAAGAAGTTTTGTGCCCTGTAATGCACTTGGAGCAACTTTTCAATAAATCGCAAATTTACTAACATAAGCGACAAAAACGAACACACAAAACCCGCCGCAACGCGGCGGGGCCTTCACCTTGTATATACTAATTGCCTTGAGGCACATTAAAAAAAAGTATTTTTTGGGCTTTATGTTTGGGCTCTCTTTAGTCCAGCTTTGTTTTATGGGCGTCACTAAAATATAATATGGAAACTGGTAACTTATAACCACCATTATCTTCGGCAAATTATTCATAGCAATTCAAGCCACTGTCTATTAGTGCCATGGACTTCTTCTCTTGGTAAACTATGTCACGAGTTGGCATTAAAGACGAGACCACGAGAAGTTAAAAATAATCAAATATCAATACATTGTCATGTGCTGCAAGCGGATGAAAAACCATAAAAAAAAAATAAACATAAACAGTAACAAAGATTTTGTAAAAAAAAAAAAAAAAAAAAAACATTAACATACAAATGTCTAAAAAAAAGCCACCTGATCTGCTCTAAGTCAATAAACAACCCGAACATAAAACAACAATACAACAACGATACACATACGCACCTAAAGCAACAAACCTAAAGCTGCCTATTTAAACAACTCGATAATATAACAACTATCACATACTGCTAAACCTAGCCACAAACTGCCTTCGCCGAGCAACATGCACTGCAGAGGCCTCTAAAAAAAGACGCAGATTCGCTAATTTTTCCGCCTCAAAATCACGAATAGCCTTAAAATACATAATAGCGTCAGCAAACACAACATCGTCACCACTTCTCAACCCCAACAAGAATCGGGCCACAGATATACGATTACTGCAAAGCTCCAATTCCTAGATAATGGCATTCAAGTAAGCCAACCGATCATCAACATACACACACCAACCATGCAAAAACGACAACCAACCTTGCTCCTCCTGAACTTCTCTCTGAAAACCCAAATGCATTACATCAGAAATATATACCGAACCCGACGAATAAGCTAGCTCCAAAAGCCTAACTAAACCATCTATTAGATCAATAGCAACTCAACCAAAAAGATAGAAAATGCTAAGTA
The DNA here is from genome assembly GCA_014162995.1 of Artemisia annua. Taxonomy (NCBI): domain Eukaryota; kingdom Viridiplantae; phylum Streptophyta; class Magnoliopsida; order Asterales; family Asteraceae; genus Artemisia; species Artemisia annua. The sequence continues at coordinate 45,344 of LBNU01032320.1, read as the reverse complement.
AAACCAATACCCAAAAACCTTAAGTAGTGAAAACTAAAAACAACAAATAATAAAAAATGCTATTACCCTTCCCCAAAAAACAGTAACCCCCGATTTATCTCCCAAATAACAGACCATTACTGTTCGACATGATCAATCAACTGCATTATTTCAAAATTTGAAATCTCAAACTTAGCTTTACATAACCTAATCTACAATAAAAAAACATTGGAACACAAAAATCTAGACAAATATACCTGCCCAAAAAATCCTGCAACACAAAAGAAACATTATACAGAATCCACCAAAAAAAAGAGCGAATCCTAAAAAAAAAAAAGGAATACACACTAAAATGCACCCTTAACCTATAAAATATAACGGTCAAAATTAACACAGCAACAAGACACCAGTGCCAAACATATATCTCATTGTTTTATGAAAATTATTTCATATTGTCTTACGAAAGAGGAAAGTCGTAGCAAAAAATACTATCAGGAAGTGAAAACCGGTGATTCGCCTCAAATTTACTTAAAACAGTCACAATCACACAACCTAAAAAAAAATTTGCAAAAAAAAGGCCGCCGCAACGCGGCGGGTATTAAATTCCTTGTTAATTATGAATTAGCAATGTATTACTCGTTATTTTTTATATTTTTTAATGAAAGATACCCGAAGGATTGATGAGTTATAGGATTATTGAAGATGGCCCATATGGGTGACAGATGATGCATGTTCACCAATTGAAACTCATGTGCTTAGATTGATTTGAATTCAAGTAAAGAAGATTGTGAGAATATAAAGGAGTAAAGAAGGTCACGTGTCAACCATGTGAAATGAAGCAATTGGGTCCATGGCCCATTCCTTCAAAAGATGAAAAAACTCCTTTGTTTAGTTATGTCAACATCTTCATTTCATACATCAAAGCCCATATTGCATTAATTAACTTGGTCTCCCTTTGCTTTCACCATCACATAAAAAGTTACCATATTCTTACCACAATTATTCAAATGATTAATATTAATACCATATTTGTCATATTCTTAGTTTACTATGTTTTCCTTTCTTGATATAGACCTACATTCGTTGTGTCTTAACCAGAAAACGAAATACATTTGCCTCGCCTCAAAGAAGTAGAGTGTTAGCATCAATTAAGTATAAGGGATATCTAATAGAACAAACAACCGTGATTGGGTTTTGCTAATGACATCTCTATGACTGNATTTTCCCTCATTTGGGGCCCACCATATCCAATTAAAACACAACACTCACACACAAAACTTATTTTTCTAAAAAAGGTTTTTTCTGTTGTTGCTTTTTGCACGCCAGTTAAGTGGCGAATTTGGAAGTGGCAGAGGGCAGCAGTGTGGTGGCGGAGGGCGGCGACGCCACTTGGTGTGACACGTCGGAAGTGGCGGAGGGGGCCGCTGCTATACCCGATCTTCCAAACATCCATAGTGTGATAAACAATGCTTATTTTATAAGCCAACTTATGTTAAAAGCTCAAGTCTTTATTAATTCTCGATAAACCCATTGCCAAACATAGCATTGTATAGGGTGTCATTAATTATGAATTAGCAATGTATTACTCGTTATTTTTTATATTTTTTAATGAAAGATACCCGAAGGATTGATGAGTTATAGGATTATTGAAGATGGCCCATATGGGTGACGGATGATGCATGTTCACCAATTGAAACTCATGTGCTTAGATTGATTTGAATTCAAGTAAAGAAGATTGTGAGAATATAAAGGAGTAAAGAAGGTCACGTGTCACCCATGTGAAATGAAGCAATTGGGTCCATGGCCCATTCCTTCAAAAGATGAAAAAACTCCTTTGTTTAGTTATGTCAACATCTTCATTTCATACATCAAAGCCCATATTGCATTAATTAACTTGGTCTCCTTTCACCATCACATAAAAAGTTACCATATTCTTACCACAATTATTCAAATGATTAATATTAATACCATATTTGTCATATTCTTAGTTTACTATGTTTTCCTTTCTTGATATATGTGGACGTATGGTCCGGACTGGCCAGGAATGGGTCAGGCCCGACAGACAGCGGCTCACTCTATGCCTAAACCCTAATCCATGCCCTATAAATACATGGCTGGAACCCTCTTCTTAAACACAATACAACAGGTTACCCTAAACCTAACTATTATATGCTACATCGCATCAACACTAACTTGACCGTCGGAGGTGGATCCCGGGGCTACGGCCTCGGGTCCACTCCTAACGGGTTCTCTTTGTTGACAGGTCTACTCAGGGCTCGAGAAGACGACTAACGGCCCAGAGAGTCGTTGAATCCAGCCCGCGCCAGATTATGCATCAACAATATAGACCTACATTCGTTGTGTCTTAACCAGAAAACGAAATACATTTGCCTCGCCTCAAAGAAGTAGAGAGTTAGCATCAATTAAGTATAAGGGATATCTAATAGAACAAACAACCGTGATTGGGTTTTGCTAATGACATCTCTATGACCGTGGTTTTGTAATAAATCGTTTCATCCGATCATAGATTGTTATACATTCATATATTTCGAGATTATTGTCCAATTTTAACAAATCTCTTTTAATTGGTCAGCCGTGTACCTTTATCAAATGATCCCAATGTGGTAATTTTGTATTGTAAGTGTTAATTAGCATTTACATGCATTTTTTAGTTGTCATAGCTAGGTTAGATGCTCATCATTTTAAGATCAAAAGGATATTAAAATTAAAATTAAAGAAAGGAAAAAGAACCTATCACTTTTGGAACATGCCATAGTAATAATGAGATGCCCATCCATTAAAAGCGGAATAATTAAGAAAACTAAGCAACATGTATTTAATTAGCCAATGTTTGGAAAGCCTCAATCATCACAATTCATCACACTACGTTTAATCTACATTTTCAATTTATAAAAGAAACAAATGGAAGACAAGCCAAGACACATCACATGTGGGGGGAAATATTTTATACTCCCCATCTATAATACAAAAATATGAAGAGAGGAGAGATAGAGAGACTCGATCGCTACTAAGTCGACTCGTTAATGTTGCACGAGTCAAATCAGTGTTTCGTCGGTACTGGAGGCTTGCATTGGTAACACTTGGCAAAGAGACCGAATGTATCAACTTGGCGTATAAAGTTGGTCATGCTTGCCCATCCTCCAAATCCAAATCCAACCACTAGAACCCATACAACCACGAATGCATTAAGCACGTACATGGCCGTCCAGCTTGGTAGGAAACGAGGAGGCTTCTCTGCCGCATTCTGAACAAATAAAGAAAGATTAAGCTTCAAAACAATATTTATCTTAGAACAAATAAAAGTACTAAGTGAAGGAGTCAATGATAGAGAATGAAAGGACATAGTTATAAACAAATTTTTTGAAATTGGTTGTAGGACCAAGTATAAGACTCAGATTAGACCATGTTCACAACCCATTTTGATTGTAATGACAATGAATTCAAACTTTATAAAAAATATGAAGACTCCTAGTACATCATATAACTAATTGAAAAGGACTTGTTACCTATCAATCCAAAATAAACACATAAATGGAAGACCCCATTTCATCTACTTGATAATTATACCCCTAGAGAGATACATAATTACTAACTATGACACTAACGCTCAGTTCTTGAGTTAGAAAGGAAATGGAAAGGGAAGGAAATTGATACTTTTTTGTGTTCTTCAGTTTTTTTTTTAAGGAAGGAAAGGGAATTGGAAGAGAAATAGGAAGGAAGTTTTGGTGTGTAAATCTTCCTCCCACTTTTGGGAGGAAAGGGAAAGGAAATGGAACTTTTTATTATGTAAAGACTAATATACCCCTTTTAAAACATTTTACATTCATAACTAAAGGGCATATATGTAATTTTACCAAGTTATTTTCCTTTTCCTCCCACTCAAGAACATGATTATGGTTACTTTCCTTTTCCTTTCCTCTATCTCAAGAACATAACCACTAACACTTACTTTCCTTTTCCCTTTCTTTTCCCTTTCCAATTCTTTTCCATTTCCTTTCACTTAAAACTAAAGAACTGAGCGTAAAGAAAGTGGCATGGAACAATAAGTCATTACTAACCATGTGAGCATATGGGCAAGATCAAAGGTATCTTTACTAATTAACTAGTACATTTTCCATTAAGATATGTACATAACTCAAAATTATACCTGGCGGGCAGAAGCTTTACGGTAGGTGAGCATATGGGCGAGGGCAGGGATGATGTAGACCGTGAAGCTGACCAAGAGAGCCCCAACTGCAGAATTAATGGGTCCAAAGAAGGGAAAGATTATAGCCAAGAACCATATGGGTATGACAACAGGCAGCCTCGCTAATGCCCTTAAGCACATGCTCTTTGTGTCATGCATCCCTATCACCTTCTCCCACACAAAGTACAATGGGGTGCATGCGAATCCAAATGTAATAAACTGCGCACATAACAATGATTAAAAAATGTAAGCAACATTTCCATAAATTAGAGTGTGACCATGTATTTTTTGTTGGTTGTACATTTCAACCGTATTGAAACTTGTGAAAAAAAAAAATGCATGATCCTATATGTTATTGGAATGTCCTTAGATGTCTTGAAATTGATAATATAGAAGTTTTAATGCACAAAGTAGTAGTTGACAGAGAGTAATTTGACCTGATGAATAAGCATGAGAATGACGGCTGCATCACGCCATCGGGTCTTTGGGAGGAGGGAGAAGGCATTGGAATGGTTGAGAAGCTCATCACCAAACGCCCAGTAGACAGCGGCAGATGATGGAAGGGTTAATGTGAAAACATACAGCGTAGCCAGAAGATAGATATATTTGAACTTTCGGGGTTTCCACATAGCGTGCATAATTTCCCTGTAAACAAAAGCAATTAAATACTAGTTTTAGTACTTTAATTTCAAATCTATTCGTTGGAACTGAAAACACAAATAGGTAAAAATATACTCTCACTCACGTCTTAGAAGATTGAAAAATACTCCCTCCGTCCCAAAATAAGTGTCCAGTTTGACTTTTCAGAGTCAAACTGGTTCAACTTTGACCTTATCTATTTTTGCGGGTGTTATATAATACTTGAAGCAAAATATATGAATGGATTGAGTTTTAAGTGTATTTTTCATTGGTATAATTTTTCATTAAGTATCATGTAACACAAAGAAAAATATTAAAGTTAAAAGTTGAACTAGTTTGACTCTATGAAAAGTCAAACTGGACACTTATTTTGGGACGGAGGGAGTACTAGTCCAGTACTTTTAATTTCAAATCTATTTGTTGGAATTGAAACACAATAGATAAAAGTGTACTTTTTACGTGTTCTTAGAAGATTGAAATATTACGATAAAAAAAAAAAAAAAAAAAGATAGAAACATTTTGAACTGGAATGATGATTCAAATTATAGATTACAAATCAATATTATATCACAAATAGGACAATTCTGTAAAAACATTAGCAACACATTATTTGGTTATTAATATATGCATATTATGTAAATTTGTAATAGATCCACCACCCTTAGCAATTATGCTTAGATTACGACTTAAGAGTTTGGATCCGGGTTTATTGCCACACACACAAGTTGCATTTTTTATAGTCTAAACTTAAAAAACAATAATGTTTTATGGGGATCCACAAACCAGTTATAAAAGCTTAAAAGTCAAAACTCAAAGAATGACTTTTTCATACTTGTTAACATTAAACTATACTTTGTCAAGACAAGAAAAAATTAAATCTTTTCACAACAAATCTACATTGAATGATGTACATTATGATTTAAAAGTCGTACTTTGTCTTGGTATTTATATTTAGTAATTTCAATTATGGGGAAAGAAAAAAAGTAATACTTACACTGTGACAGCATGTCCGCCAAATGTGTACAAGATATTGGTAGCTCCAGTAAAATATAACACAAGTTTCTTTGGACCAGTGTGTACAACGTCATCATTCTGAACCACCATTTTAACCAAAAACAACAAAAGTTAAAAATATGAACTCTAATCCAAAATTTATCATGTCTTATTTTCTACTACTTTTATTCAGATTGGAACTTTTAGTAAGTTGTATGCAATAAATTTACTAAGTCACTTGGTATGTTTTGTAGGAAAACAAATTTCTCATTCACTATAGTAAATTATTTTTTAAAAAAAAGAAAGGTTGTACTAGTATATTAGCCATTTTATATCCAGTGACACCAATTATTGCATGTAAATGATTTAATCCCCAGACCAATAATGGAGCAATAACATGTACATTAACCATACTTCATTCCAAATAAAAAATGTTATGTGCTGTGCAATGAGTAGTTATACATCATGCAATGAAGATGATACAATAGTAAGTTTGAGAAAGAGAGGCACCTGGCCATGAATTAAAGCTGCAATAGCCATGTACCAAGCAGTGTAAGTAGTCATGAAAAGGCCAAGAAAAGACCAAATTCTGTAGTTGTGGAAGGAAGGAATGAAGACGGTGGTAGCACAACATGCTCCAAATATATACGTCCATGTCCTCTTGTCCAAATGATCATTTATGTAGTATATGTTGCTGCCATTTTGTAAAAACGACACTCAATATTAACTTAGACATTCAAGATTTACTCTACCAAAGATATTGGTTTTCGACCATATTGCCCAAACATCAATTTAACTTGTTAACCATCTTTTAGTATAAGGAAAAAATTGATCAAATACAATGACTAAAGAAGTCTATAAACCTCTATACCATATTAAATTAGAAAGGAAAAAAATCATATTTGATCCACTTTTAGTTATAAAGAATTACAACACACAATTCATGTGGATTCTTTAGAATACAAACACGTTAAAGACCAAGAAATTCCATGTTCATATTCGATCAAATTTAGTCAAAAAGAAATAAAATCGAATATTAAACAAATACTACTACAACAATAGCATGTTCATCTTTGGTCAAAGGGACATTATAAAAATACCAAAATACCATGTTCATTTCCGTCAATACAGTGAGTATGGGTTACGTTTTAAAATAGAATTATATATGGATCTGAAATATGAATAATCATTATTTTTAAATTCTTTTTACTACTGTATTATTATTAACTCAAACTATAGCTATAAAAAAACTACACTAATTATTTGATCTACAATAAAAGAAATAACCATACCCTTACCCAAAGTTTTAAAACAAAATAAATTGATAAATTTGAGTCACAAAATTATAAGAAACACAAACCTTGCACAAGCAATAAGCTGAATCACAGAGCCAAAGAGAAGAAAAGTGACATTAAAAGCTAGTCCTATTGCTTTCCAATAAGGCCCCAACAATCCATCAAGCACTTCAAACCACTAGAAGAAAAAAAACCAACCAATATATCATTAGATATTTTTACAAAATTAATTATGATTTCATTAACAAAACATATTTTAGAAATGCAACACAAACCTGTATAACATGGTTTTTGAAATTAACATTTTCCTTTTCTTTTCTAGCTCTATACTCAACGTAAAGAACACTAATAAGATAAGCAGTCCAGCTGCCAAGAAGACCATAGAAGATCTGTAAAACAATCCCAGACGCCATTCCCAATTGCGAAAACGAGTACGGTAGTGTTAATAGCACTTGAGCCACCTACAAAAAAATGTACATTCATAAAATTTAGCTAGCACATGTAACAATGTAAAATACCCTTAAATTATAAGTCCATGAAAACCATAAGAAAAATTAAAAACACTTTCTAAATATAGAAAGATAAACTCACTTGATTAGAAGAACAACTAAACCAAGCATCCCAAGCAGAACCACCATGCCACAGAAAACTTTTCATATTCAAAACAGAATGATCTTCTGATTCACCATCTCCTTCTTTCCCTCCAATTTCACTTTCATTAAAATTTGATGGAACTATTGATTCCTCAGCTGCTTGCTTGTCACCCGACATTTTTCTTAAACTATATATACATCAACAAGATCTCTAATATCAGAAGAATGACATAAAATATTATCAAGATCCAAACAAAAACATGCAAGAAAAACCAAGATACTAAAGACAAAAAAATTCTTACCAAGAAAATAAAAACCAACTTTTGGGTAGTTGTTAAGGTGAATAAAAGTTGAGCATATAAAGACAAGGAGTGTTAATAGAAGAAATGAGGAGAAATAATTGGAAAAGCAGCCGCAAAAGGTAAATGATAGAAGAAGCACAAAAACTTAAATGCGTTTGATACTTTCCCAATATTTCTGCAAAGAGAGCGGCGTTGAGTGGCGGTGGGAACAGAAGGAGACACTCTCACAGAAGTGGTGTTAATAAACCATAAATATTGGAGAGATGATGAATAAAAGCTGGCATTTTTTTTTATAAATAGTACAACTTTCCGTTTTCTTGGGCTTTTGGACTATCACTTTCTTTCTTTCTTTTCTTTTTCCAATTTAGATTTTCTCTCTTTATTGTATGTATTTATGGTTTGGGATTAGTTTACCAATAATATTAGCGTGAAATCGATTAAATAAGGAATATATTTTCACAAATTTATCGAGTTAGTAACGATTTTTTCTTTTTCTTTTTTTTTTTTTTTTTTACCTATTTAGTATACGAAACCTTCAAATTTGTTATATCATTAGAAATATAATAAACGGCTAGCTGGTCAACAAGTAAAAGTTGCTTATTTTGTATTTTTACTCTTATCTTTCTATTTTATAAAATATTTAGTATTTTTAAAAAATATATTTAATATTCCGAACTACAAATATTTAAGCTAAAAGTACACTAATTAAAACACATTTTCTAACATTAAATACAATTACAAATCTTAAATTAAAAGTACAACTAATTAAAACACATTTTCTAACATTAAATACAATCTTTAAATAGAAATATTTAAAATTCAGCATTACAAGTTCTTAAGCTAAAAGTACAACTAACTAAAATACATTTACTAACATTAAATACAATACAAAACACTATTAATGTGATCAATTAAATAAATAGTTAATAAATACAATTAATCCAGTTATTAAACCACCCCTTATATAAGAAATACAAATTATCAAGCATATTATACAACCAACTTAAACACAATTTCTGCGTTAAATGTCACTAATATAAATAATAAAGCACATTATACAAGTATTCAAACCCGAACGGGCAACGGGCCAAACAGGCTCGAGCCCGAACGGGTACGGGCCAACGGTCTCGAGCTCGAATGGTTTACAAATCCTAGCTATCACTTTTTCCTTTGATGTTGTTAACATTTATTTTATGGTACCCGCTGCTGCAACGCGCGAATTCCCTCCTAGTGTGTATCGAATAGACATATCTTTTCTATTTAGCTCCTATATTTTCATATTTTTATATATTTAAAACATATAAACAAACAAATGTATCCATCCTTCTTGTTAAATCATTTCTACTTTTATTTGACTAAAACCAATAGGCACACACGGAACTGCAAAAATGTAAAATTTGACTAAAAAGTAAAAGACCTTTATTTGACTAAATTGTGTTTATCGTGCTCTATGTATGATGGTCGTGGGAGCAAAGTGCAAGCTCAAACCACGGATCGTTGTCCCAACGAGGGTTGAACTGATCTCGTCACTCAAGACCGTGAGATATGTGAGATGAATAGGTTTAAAAGATGATTTTGTTTGATTATACTACAACGACAAATAAAATGCGGTTTAAAGTAAAGTAAAGCAATAAAACGACATAAAATAAGTAAACAAGTAAAGTTGCATGTAATAAAGTGACTAAAAGAAAGCGATAATTAAAGTGCGATAAGTAATTAAAAGCGGTAAATGAATTTAAAAGACAATATGTTTGCAAAGCGACGCGAATAAGTTCATTAAGTGTGAGCTAATGGTTTGTGACGAGTTATTTTCCTTTCTCGAGATTA
>LBNU01032320.1:1141-11952 GCA_014162995.1 Artemisia annua | reverse complement strand
ACCTTCAACAACAATCCTTCCAACAACTATGGTAGTACCAATAATTTTGAAGGATTGATGTCCAATTTTGTGGCATCTCAAGAAGCTCGTCTAGCAAAGTTTGAAGCCGATTTCAAACAAAAGCAAAGCGAGATGACCAATAAAATTGACGCTTTGTTGAAAGTTCTCAATGACCTAGAGATGGGAGCCCTCCCGAGCGACACGGTCAAGAACCCGAAACTAAACGTTAACTCCATTTCTTCAGTTTCGTCCCCTAGTTCTTGCCCACAATACTATTCGGTCAACCCATGAGCACGTGTTTCAAACAAACCCAAATCCTTCAAAAAGACCATGAGAATAAGATATCCAACACTAAATTGGTCAATAAGATAGTTGAAACACCTCCCACTCAAAACCTTGACGAGGAATTCAAGGAGCTCCACATTGAACGTCCGGTTATTGATGTGTTAGAGCGAGCACCCTACTATAACGCCCTCTTAGAAAGATATGAGAAGAAGCTCAAGTTAGGAGACAAAGGGACCGCCTTCGTTCGGAACAAGCTACCTAAGAAATTAGACGACCCGGGCTTATTTGTCCTACCGTGCAAGATCGGTAATTCGGAGGCTTATGACACATTAGCCGATCTTGGTTCAAGCCTTAACTTACTTCCACTACCCCTCTACACCACTCTAAAACCCGGAAAGCTAGAAGAAACCGAGGTAATAATAGGTTTAGCGGATGGAAGTGTAGCATACCCGGTAGGAGTAGTAAAGGACGTGGTAGTTCACATAGGGAGGTTGACAATGTTAGCCGATTTCCACGTCCTCGACATGATTAGCGACCCTACATGCCCCTTGTTGATAGGAAGAGGATTTCTAGCTACCGCTAGTGCTATGATTGATTGTAAGGAATCCAAAATAGCGGTAGGAGAAGGAGAAACTTGGTCGGTATATGATGTTAAGAAACATGCCTATGACACCCTTGAGGAATCAACCGATGTTAATAGGAGGCCCTCTAGATACGGACCATGGTTAGAAGGAGACTTCATAGGACCCCAACGCCCATTCTACCTAGAAGAGGAGTTTGTAAACCAAACACAAACGGTAGAACAACTTTTGGCTAGGGACACCGAGTTAGACCTTTGAAAATCCCCTAGTTTTTAGAAAGATGATTGACTTCCTAGGAGTTTTTCCAATTAACCTAGCCATGAACAAGTGGAAAAGCGAAGGCGATAAACATGAATGAAATTGGGAAAAGCCACCTAAGGAAGGAGATGGATCATGGCACATAAAGATGACTCTATATGATCAGGATGGAGAGAAGTTTGAGAGGTCATATTTCACAAAACGCACCAATAGGACACTTCCAACCAAAATCAACCCTAAGGATGTCGTCGATGCGGAACTCACCTACGTAGGATAGAGTGACTTTGAGTCTAGCTACAAGACTCGTTAATAAAGAAAAGCGCTTCTTGGGAGGCAACCCCAGCTTTATTTGTTTTGTTTGTTTGTGTGTTTGATTTTATTTGCTTCCGTATGCATGTTTTATTTTTATTGTTATTGATTCATGTTTCTAAATTGTGAAAATGCTTTATTTTGTTTTTAACTTCGTCTTAACTACATATAAAGATATTTTGCAGAAGATAAGTGTAAGGGAAATCTAAATCGGTTTATAAGAACAAACGAACATGAATCATAACAATACTAAATTGACATACATATTAGTAATTGTTTGAGTCAAATGCTTGTATCAAGTCATAATGATATTTTGCAGGATTCCAGGAAGTAAGAATTGAGTTTTTCCAGAAATTTTCCGGAAACTTAACATGAGAAATCTGTCAGATCACATCTGACGGCGTCAAGCTCCAGGCTGACGCCGTCAAGTTTAGTTTTCTGGAATTTTTTTGAAAATTTTATTTTTCTTTCGGAATCATAAAATGCTTTATAAAATCTCTAACCATGTTTTCAGATCACATCTAACCATGTTACCCCTTTATCTACCGAGCGAATCAGGGGAGTATTTGATTTCATTCTTTTACCTTATTTACTTTTACATCTTGTTATTTGAACATTGGGGACAATGTTCATCTTAAGTGTAAGGGGGGGGGGGGTAAATTACGATACCTTAGAGAATTCAATTACGCTTGATTTTTGTTTTTTTAAAGGTAGATGTGTAATAAAACTGAGAGAAATACCTGTTAGGGCAATTTTAGTGCCAAATTTAATTTTTTTTACAACATTTAGGAGTGAAACTTTGGTCTTAATGAGCGTCTCATGGATAGGAGTTACATGACTAGCACAAAAAACCGTACCACTAAAAAAATTTTCCTCCCCAAATATGTGAGGTTCGCCCCTAGAATTGGTAGGAAAAACATTCATCTTTAATGCTATGATGTGTTTACCGGTAGCACTTAGATTCTAGAACCTGCGATAGGACCATTCCGAATCCACAAGTGAGACTATATTCGTGTAGTTAGATTTACTACATGATAAGAGGCATTAGGATTAACCCATGTTTTACACCTGTGTTTTTGTTATAATTACATTGACTACATTGGTCATGTAATTCTCCCACACCCTTAGCATTGTACTCATTTTTAGTACACGATACCCCTAGTACACCCCACCGAGCCTATCTTTTAGTTTCTAACTTTAAGCATTATACTTAAAGGAAGAATTTGTTACACCCCACTTAAATGTACACCCAAATCGCCTTAGCCTACCTTGTATGCACTCACCTTTAGTGCATTACTGTGACAACATTTGTTTAAACCCCTAGTTAATTATCTAATTGATTACATGGTTGCTAAGTCGAGTCATATCCTTGTACATATTGTTTTGGGATGATTGGGACTCATGGGTAAAGTACTAGTGTAATAGAGTAATGGGGAAGAACAACATTATTACCCCCATATGTGCTAAATATTTTAAAAGTATTCCAAGTGTTTCGATTATCTTAATTCGAGTCATTAGAATAGTTATTTGTAAAGTATGTAACAGTTCAAGTGTAAGGGGAGAACCTAGGCCCCTATGATGTATTATTGTGGATGGTAGGGCAAGAATGTATGNAAAAATGAGAAAAAGAAAAGTAGAAAAAAAACATACGGACTACCATCCCGTTTCTTCTTATGTTTATTTTATGTTTTTATTAGTTTTTGATTAGCTTAAGTCGAGTCTAGTCTTGGCTTAGCAACGCCATATTGTACATATAATTAATCAAGATCTTTAACTCGCCACCAGCAAAATCTTCCTTATCCAACAAAACCGTGTTTATCATATCCCTACACCTCATTACAACCCTTTTGTAAAGACCTCTTTGATAGTTTATCTTAGGTACTTACGCCTAGTGGAGAAGGTTTTCGATCCTTTCCCAAGCCTATGGTAATCTATTTGCTATGACAGGTAGTGAGAGATATTGTCCATTTTTATTTATGAGATATAATTCTATGACACCTGAGAGATGTGAGTATCTGAACACTACTTGTGAGGTGCTAGTGTGTAATCTCCGTGCTTATTATGATTAAAGTGGAATGATTATTTGTTGTAATTACTTTTATATTAGTGTTAAATGACCCCTAACTTGTATTTTGATTAGAATAAAAGCGCATTTGCTTGAGGACAAGCAAATCTCAAGTGTAAGGGTATTTGATGAGGCGAAAAGTGTACCGCTTTTTGGGGGTCATTTAAGCCCTAAATCGTATTTATTTGATCAAATATCGCCCTAAATCATTCCTTTTGGCATTTTAGGTACTTTGGAGAGAAATTCTGGAAAAGGAAGCATTTTGGACGTTTTCGGAGCATAAAAATGAAGAATTCGACAAAGTGTCAAAATCTGCTGGAACAGTACTCTAGACGGCGTCAAGACCCCTCCTGACGGCGTCAAGCCTTGATAAGCCAGAACATATTAAAGAGGGACGGCGTCAAGAAGGCTATCAAGAAACCCTAACCACGGCGAGGTGACAGCGTCAAGCCCATAACGTGACGCCGTCAGATATGTTTTTCTATATATATTCGCATAATTTTTAGTCATTCGTGTGGAACTTGTTAGAGAGAAACCCTAGACGATTTTTGCAGCTTTTTTAAGGGTTTTAAACCCTTGGATCTTCCATGTTACATTGAAGATAAGTAATCAATTAATCATTCAATATGTCTATGTGTTGTTTGATTCTATCTTGTTCTTGTCTTTTGTTTAACATGCTAGGATAGATTTTCTTTGTGTTTGCTTAGATCTAATGAAACCTATGTTAGGAATACGTTTTTTGTATGAGAAAGATTCGGTCACCCCTAGATATGATTAAGCATTGTTTAGCTCATAGTAGTTATATTAGTTAGTAAAACGTAGATTAGTAGTAGATTAGTTCGCGGAAGAAGGACGGGTCTTTACCCACTGTATACCTGATCCGCAGCCCAAGTGGCAAAAACCCATGTACATATAAATACCCTCTCCATCCTTGGAGAGAGTAAGCCTTCTCATAATCTATTTTATTTTTTTGGGTTTTCTCTCTAAGGCTTCACCTCTTTCTCTCTCTAACTTTCTCTCTCTACATTTCTTCTTTTCTTTCTTTAATCCAACGAACCATAACACAAGTTCTATCCGTGTTTGTGAACTTATTTAGTATCCTACAATTGGTATCAAGAGCCAATGTTACATCCTAGGGATTGTAGGACTTGTGGTGTATGGTTTGTTTTGGTTTCTATTAGTTTAGGGTGGTTTTACTTACATTTGAGCTTGTTCGTGGTGATTCTTGTGTTCTTTCTTGTACTTCTTGGATTAGAAGGGTTAGATTCACCTAGTTTATAAGTTGGTTTGGCTAGATCTCACGTTTGTGAAGTGTACGATTGTTTTTGGACCATTTTCTTGGCAGCGGTTTGCTCCTCGGTAAAGTTTTTCTTGGCAGCGGTTAGTTTGAGTTTCAGCGGTTAAGTACCAGCAGTTAGTACATCTGGTCAGCGAACATAACGCTGTACGTTGTACTGTTTCAGCGGTTACCTTCCAGCGGTTTACTCATCAGCGGTTTACTCTTCAGCGGTTAAGTTATAGCGGTTTCCTAGGCAGCGGTTACTTGTTAGCGGTTTCATTTTCAGCGGTTAGTTTTGTCAGCGGTTATTTGTTAGCGGTTTCATTGTCAGCGGTTATCTTCTGTCAGCGGTTAGTTTTTGACCAGATTCTAGCGGTTTGACCAGATTCCAGTGGTTTGACAAGATTCTAGCAGTTTGACCAAAGTTGACTTTTTACGTTAAAACTTCAAACGGCCATAACTTTTGAACGGTAACTCCGTTTTCAGCGAAATACCTGTCAAAACGACCGGAACAGGCTGAATATTGTGAGGTTTCACCACGAAGGCCCAAATCACCTCCGGAGTGAAGTTATTGAGGTTTTAAGTTTTCAGACCATAATTTCATCATTGCAACTTGCATCAACCAAACCAAATCACACCGCTGGTTGATTACTCACTGGTTGATTAGGGTCTGAAAACTTAAAACCTCAATAGTTGTGAGTTGACAATACGCTGCAAGTTGAATAGTTCTGTGATTTGAGATTGGTTGCGATTTGAGTTGTTACAACTTGTCCAATTACAATATGACGTTGCGAGTTGATTCTTGCAATTTGACTAATTGTGATTTGACTTTGTGTGATTTGACTCGTTGTGACTAAACTTAGATAACTTACTGTACCTTGCAAAGTTTATCATCTCACACTCAATCACTACAGTACTTAGCATCTTCTCACGGTTTCTTCTTGATTTTGTAAAACCCTGCGAAAGAATCTATTTCTCGGTTTAAATCATAGAATTGTAAAATCCCATGCACTTTCACAATCAGGTCAACTAAGTCAGACTCGGTCATCTCTGATATACTCAAATTGTACGACATGATGGATGACCATAAGACTTCCAACGAAGTACAACAGACTACCGGTTTTGAATCTGGATCTACTACAATGGAATCCTCATGCTCGAGTTCTCAAGAGAAAGAGTTTCTTCAGCCACATAAATTGTTCAATAACGCAGAGAAAAGCTCCATAGAATGCTTCCGACAACTTCATTCACACCTCTCGGTACTCTTTAAGGGAAATGGTTTCAAAAGGGGATTCAAACGAGCATTTGAAACACTCTTTGGTCAAGATGTTCAGACTTTCACAGACACAATGATTCTTTACTTAGATCAATTACAACAACTTGACCAAGAAGAATCTTCAAAAATTGGATCCATGGCTGCTCTTTGTGTGATTAACAAACAACTCCAAGTATTCTTTGATTCAAAATTCACTCTGGAGTATGACCATTACAGTGAGATGACTAAAAGGTGCTTTGCTGATCACACGGGAATTGAGGTTGACACATTCCAACTCATGGGTGGTGTTAAGGCGTTCATTGAGGAAAGAGTACAACACAGACGTTTGGATGAAAATAAAGTGAAGGGATCTCTGGTAAAATCATGTGATGGTATTGACGATTCGGGTAAAACTTTGGATGTTGGGTTAGGTGACACGATGTGTAAAGGTTCAGAGACTGATAAGCTTGACACTACCAGCACTTCAGTGACTCTAGTCACCCATGACTTGGATGCTGAGTTTAGACCGGTTAATGAAGAAATGTCATGTGCTGAGGTACCCTTAAATGTTCAACAAAATGTGCTCTCTAATGAACATCAGCATACTGATCAAATCAAACTCAATTATGACACAAATTTTTTGGAAAAGACTGATAGCAATACCATGTCTAATTCAACAAATATGAGTCATAAAGGGGGATAAAGTGAGCAGGATGCTGAACGCGATGGTTTGTTAAGTTCTGTGTTTACGGCTGATGCTTTTAAAGATAAAGACGTTTTTAATGAACTTTCAAAAAGATTTTTACAGCTTGGAAAACGTTGTATTTCTCTTGAAATTGCAATGCAACAAAAGGAAGAAAGTCTTCAGATTAACCAACCATGTAAAAATCCGGAACTTCCTGATTTCCGTGAATTCTTTATGATTAATGATTTGAAAGCTCAGCTTGAAACAAAGAACTTGACAATCAAAAACCTGAAAAAACGTATTTCTGAGTTGTGTGATATGTATACTGAAGTTAAGGCTATACATGAATGTGCTGCTATTGAATTGGAACAAAATGTGGCTATGTTACTTGTGGAAAATGAGTCTTTGAAAATGAAGTGTAAAAATCTTATCGAGACAATCAAAGAAACAAGAACTAAGACGTTAGAACAAACAACTTCTTTGATTGCCCATAATAATGAATTCAAAGCCCAACTCATGGAAAAGGGTTTCACAATTGCAGCATTAAAAAATGAGCTAAGAAAAGCAACAGGGAATAGTGTGAACACTAAGTTTACAAAACAATCAATCTTGGGGAAACCGGTTTTACCATCGAATAGAAACCATTCAGTTGTTAGACAACCGACTGCATTTAGATCTGAACGACCAAAATTTTCAAAAACTTGGTTTGCCTCCCAAGTTGATGCGGAACAAGTTCTGACAAAACCAGTCACTACACATTATTTGCCTAAATGTATTGCTTCTAGTTCTGCTAAGCCTCATCAAGTACTTACCCCTACAGCCAGCTCCTCTAGGATTAGTTCGAAAACAGTGTTAAAACCTAGCATTAAGGTTCAAAATACTTATGATGTAAAGGACTTGTACAAGAACTATGATCTTGAAAAGGCTAGTAAAAGGGCACTACTTCATAAGGACGGTATCTTAGGTTCACAACCGTGTATGATGCCACCTAAGTTATTGAGGAACTTTGCAAAGGTTCAACCTGCGAAATCTAGGATTTGTAGTAAGTTATCTACCATGCATAAGAAACAAAACGATCCTAAAACTCCTCCTAGGTGGTTACAAACTGCTAAATCAGTAGAGACTAGGTATATCGTTAAGTCTTCCACTATGCATAAAACACTTAGCAATCCTAGATCTTGCCAAAAGTGGATGCCAACTGGTAGAATTTTTAAGAACGTCGGACTTAAGTGGTTACCTACTGGAAAGGTGTTCACTAATGGCAAAACAATGGTTGACCATGAAACCCCTAAGGGTTTGGATACTGTTGTCACTAACCCATATATATGCGATCAAGTTTGTGATGTTAGTACATGTAGTCCTTACTCAGTTGCAGGTACATCAATCATTCACTATATGAGAAAACTCAAAGTCTGGAGGCCTAGAGCAATCATTTCTCCAGCTTCAAGAGTTTTGGAATGTCGATGTTGATGCATGTGCTTTATGACGTCTGAATACATCAGTTCAGGCCTCGTTCTTCAATGACTATGACGTTTGAACACAATAGTTCAAGCCTCGTTCTTCAAAGACTATGACGTCTGAATACATCAGTTCAGGCCTCATTCTTCAATGACTATGACGTTTGAACACAACGGTTCAAGCCTCGTTCTTCAAAGACTATGACGTCTGAATACCTCAGTTCAGGCCTCGTTCTTCATCATTATGACGTTTGAACACCGCAGTTCAAGCCTCGGGTCTCAATTTCATCATTATGGTGTCTGCTGACAACACTTCAGGCCCCGTTCATCATCGAAAAGAAAGGTGTACGATTCAATGCACCTTATCTTCGGAAGAAGAGAAATCCTCTTGGTATTGATCAATCTCTACAACATGGTTCCATCTCTTCCATGTTCGTACAATCTTCAAGTGGATCTACTTATCCTTGCTCGAATAGACCACATGGTGATTAATGTTTAAAGAATGGTCATACAACTCTCCACCAACACCAAATGATCCATTTACTAAGAATGACTGGGATTTGTGTTTGATGAATACTTCCAAGCTTTAACGAATGTTGAACATCTAGTTTCTGAAGCTCCTTCTTCGGTTTCTATTGGCTCTTGGTTCATCCTCCTCCATCTCCATTGAGCAAGATGCACTAGTTTGAAGTATTTCTCAGATTACTCACGAAACCCAATCTCCAGTTATTCTTTAAGGTGTTGATAATGACTATCATGATAATGAAGCTGCACATGAATAATGATCCGTCTTCTAGTATTCCTTTCCCAAAACCGGACTCTGAAGAATCCCATTCTTCATGGATTGTTGTTCCTTCTAATGTGCACTCTGTAAATCAACCACAAGAATGTAAAGAAAATGTCGGCTAAGAATTTGGAAATGGAATGTTAAGTGATCACAAGAGTTTACTTGGTATTGATTATTTGAGATTGAAGTGAAATTTTACGGGTATGTGTACTTAGTATCTTCGGGATCCTTTTTCGAGCCTTTGATCTCTACATTGACGATGACTTGGGTATCCAGTTATTTTGGTAAATCTTCTCTTCTATTGCCACAAAATAACTATCACATTCAGTGTCACAACTCACACGAAGTTGTCGGTATTCAAGAGGTGATGTACGTCTTATACTTGATGGTTGGATGGTTGAAGAGTATAGAGTACTTAGTGATTCGATGCATGAAGTCTCTACACCGCTCTTTGTCATACATTGGTGCAAGTTTAAGTCACAAGAACGGGGAATTCTACCTCATTTTCAAGTTGGAATATCGGGTTTACTTATAATGTGGTCATAGCAATAGCCGACTGAATATAAGGGTTGATAATGATAGTCAGAGAGTGTTTCTGTAGCAGTTGATTCTCACAGGATATATCTAAGCAAATGTTGTTCTTCTCAAAAATCTTCAAGTTGTATGTGCACATAATGTGTGGCTGATTCTGAAGTATCAAAACTTGCAAAGGGGAAGGAGACATACATCGGAATGCACAACGAATACACGTGATGAACTTAATACTTCATCATAATTGACGTTATGCCGGGAAGACAAATGTCATAATCGCAGAGACAATCAGTGTTTTAACTCGTTATTTTGTGTATTATTCCAACAACGGTGGGGAAGCGGTCTCTTGACAACTTGTGATTCGTTACTTCAACTTTCAGCAGGAAGTAATGTGGGAAGAATATTGGGATCGTGAGATGATATTGCTTATCGACATCTTCGCAACGTGCTGATATGTTTTATGATAAAATGCTTCTGGTTAATGTTTCATGTACACAATGGTGTGCGGATTTCGATAAGATGTGAGAGATAACTGGAATGCACTTGGAAAAATGAAGATGTCGATCTAATAATCCCCTGAATAGACAACTGTTCAAAAACCATTGAGTAATGTGTACATTGAGGACGCACAACAAGGTCATGTGATAGAGCTTAAATATTTATTCCGGAGTGATAACCGCAGAGAAAATCCATGTTCTATCTTGTTACTTCGGTGTTATCATTGTTCTTCGGGTTTTCTTCGGTCTTCATACAATGAGACTTTTTGTGTCACTTCTACTGCATGGAGAAGTGGTCTCATGATAATGAATGTATGTTTTGAGGAAAACTACCAAAGCTTAACGTTGAGGTGGCCAAGATTCGACGATTTGGTGGTGCCTAGTGATTAACTTAGATGTGAGCGCCCAGTGATTTGTTATCAACCCGTGCTTGGTGAATTGTTGTGACTTGACTCGTTTCGATTAGTATGATTGTAATTTGACGTTGTGAGTTTAATATTTACAACTTGACTTAGTATGATCGGATCAATTGTGACTTGACTCGTCACGACTTGACACTTAGTGCTAATTGTGACTTATCCTCCCTCTAAATCTTAATTGCATATCACATCTTTCGGTTTCTTTTGTTGACTTTAGTTAAATCCCGGGAGAGAATCGATCTCTCGGTTTAAGTCACAAGAGTAGTAAAATCCCGCTTAAGATTATTTCATGGCATCTACAGCTTCAGAAACCTCAAAAGCTTTGGTGGTGAAAGTTTAAGAAGTGTTGATTACTGTCTTCTTCAACATACCGACTTATTCTCTCAGTTTGGTACTCATGTCA
>LBNU01032318.1:0-15658 GCA_014162995.1 Artemisia annua | reverse complement strand
ATGTATATATATATATATACATATATATATATACATATATATATATATAATAACAGGAGGCGTTACACGTATAATGCCACCTCATTGCCCAGTCAATGCCACCTCATTGCCCAGTCATTGCCATGTAATTCATTATCAGCCATGTCATCACATTCTGTCCATGTAAGCAATTTTTATAATTTATTTTGTATTTTTTAATTTATTAAGCACTAATTAAAATCGGATTAAGTTTTTAAAAAATAAAGAGTTGCCAAGATTCGAACTTGGGATGGTGGGCACATCTAAACAACACTTCAACCACTAGTGCAACACAACATTTGTTTTATACTTTGCAAATCAAAAGTGATAAAGCTATGCAATGTCAATCTTAATCCCTACAACTTAATTAACCTTAATCACACATATACGGAAAAACATACCAGTTCATTCATAATGTACTTTTCTCAAAACCCTAATATCCTTTTTTCCTCGCAATCTCCTCTAATGATCGGTTAGTTTTCTTCATCACAAGTTTGCAAGAAAACATTGATGTTCAAGCTGTGAAACCCTAAAACATTATCCCATCTCACACATTTTGTATTAGTCTCTATTCATTTTATGTTGTGTATAAACAAATATTGTTAACAGGTTCTTTTGCTATTTTCAGGAACCCTAACGTGCTTCATTCTTTTCTTTATAGTGATGGTGTTTTTTGTTTTTTTTAATAGGTTTTTGATGATGATGATGATGATGTTTACCATTAATGTAGATTGGAAAAGAAGAAGATGAATACAGGCTCACAAAAGCACCAAATGTGAAACAAGATTAAAAAACTCTAACGTGCTTCATTCTTTTTTTTATAGTGATGGTGTTTTATATTTTTTTTATAGGTTTTTGGTGTTGTGATTATCATCCACTGCTAAGTAATGATAATGATCATCTTGACGGTGTTTAGAAGAAGTTCAGCATGCATGGTATACATCTCCATTCAATAATTTAATTATATTGAAAAGCGAGAAAAAATTAGTATGTAATTATGTATATTTAATTTGAGATACTTCCTCTTCAGTTTCACAACTTGATTCAGATAAAATACGAAAGAAGACATTGCAGAAAGGCTTCAACTTCAAGGCGTTGTTGCTTCTGATCTAGGCCTGTAAGCAGCTCAGAAAAACTCCCAAAAGGTCCAGTGTCGAATTTCCCTTTATTTATCATATGCTAATTGATTTATGTATTGATTTAATGTTTTTTTTTAAAAAATATTAGATCTTTATGAAAAACAAAAAATTGAAACTTCATCAAAGATACCGCTACGGTATGTATTCCGGCTAATAAATATCTGTGAAGCTCGGTTCAAATGAAAGTGAAAGAGCATCAACAACAGATGCAAATGCAGCAGCTGCATCTTATGCAGTAGAAAAACGTTCACTAAAAAGAAGGGATCCTAATCACCCTCCACTTGGTGGCTCTGTAATTCTACAAATTGAAACTTCATCAATGATACCCCTTGGTTTAACGTTTGTTTTCTACATGTTTATCTTTGTAAGTAATTCTTCTGCATGCATATACTACATATATTGTCGTGAACTATTCTGGATCATGAAGAAAATGCAGTGGATAAAAGAGTGACTAAATCGAATGAAGCAGAGACTTGGTAATATATGAAGCTAAATTCATTGTGGCTCTTTTTCATTTTTCACAATTGTTCTAAACTATGATGCCATCTAATTTTGTTTTTAGAAACATTTGAATACATCTCTTCACAACTCATTACCAGAAGCCATCAAGTGAGCCTTGTGCTTTCATCAATCTGGATTCAGACAACATCTTGAGGAAATAGCGCTGTAATTTTGGTAGTCTTGGCTTATTGTTTATCAAAGGTGAGATCATTGTTACCATGTTACAATGAAGAAGTAGTTTTGGCTATGGTTGTGTTAGTTTACTTGATCTATGCATATATCTGTTACTATTACAAACTTCTCAGGTCTACTCCTTTGAAATCTCACTTTTCATCTTTTTAAAGTTAAAATTCACCTTTATGGCGTATGTTTGGTGTAAACTTCATTTGACTATGTTTCATTTTTTAGGTAAGAGAGATAACTTCAATATGGCAAACAGATGAACTTCGACGTTAGAAGCCAACACAAGTAGACGAAGCTAGATCAGATAAACTTTTTGTATCTTTTTCAGTTAAGGTATAAATATGTAAATCATATTTAGATTCTTTAAAGAAGTTTGATATACACAAATTCTCTTCATATTGCAGAACAATTAAAGATCGCCGTTCTTCACGTGAGGCGGCAAACAAGCTGAGAAATGCAGATAATTTCAAATGGTTAGAAACACAAGTTGTTATTTTATGGTGGTGTTTTTGTGAAGTTGTAGTAATGACTGATACAGGTTGGGCTGAATAGCATTTTTTTTTGTTATTATTTTCCTTTTATCTGCAGGCTTATAATAGAACGCTGGATTTGGACAGTTGAATAACTTGAACTTTTTCATTCTTTACAGCAGCTATTGTGGCGTCTAATAAGATGTCGATCGGGTCAGTTACCTCCTAGAAAGTAAAACCAAACATTTATTCCATGGCGGCCTGCTCAATAATTTCCACAACCATATGTTCAGGTACAAGGGCAGTCACAAAATCCAGTTCAACCCCAATCTCATCCCTTTCAGCCGCAAGCCCAAATCCCTATGCAAGCTCAACAACCATTTTAGGGCGTTCAGGGCCCTCGCTCCACCTCAAGTTCCATCCAGTGGACAGCCTCAGCTGCTATATCCTCAGCCTCAAATTCAGACACAGAATCAGCCATACACACAAGTTCTGCCACAACCAGTTAAAGTCATACCCAACTAGTAGGACCCGCATGCTATTGTAGGCTGTCGAGTAAGTATTTTATGGGGGAATAGTTGGATAGCATGTTAATCAGGGAATGCTTATAAAAATTGCCTATGCTTTATATGTGACGTTTGAATTGTTTAGAGAATTTACATACTCAACATATTGTTGCATACTAAGAAAGAAGTACATTATTACAATAAGTCTGAATATGTAAAGCTGGTCTTTGAAGTTGAAAATTGCTCCCGCCCTAGACATCACCAGGATAACATAATGACACGACAAACATTTTTCCTCTTTAAGTTCTAGGGTTAAGTGTAATTTCTCAATAATGCTCGACAAGCAGGTTAGCAATGTTAATTTGTTGACATTTAATTATATCTTTATTGTTCTATGGGTGATTGGTTGATGTTCCATTTTCAGTTAGTTATATAGAATTTTAAAGAATTGTCTATTTTCCAGTCATAAATCATTATATAGTCATATTTAAAATGAATATCTTTGCTAAAATTCCAAGTAACTAAATCTGTATTCCAATCATGCTTGATTATTAATATCATTCATAAAGGGTTCAAGCAATAAGGGAGCCATTATTGGAGGTGTGATTGGAGCTGTAGATTTTCTAATCATCTTACTAATAGCTGAGCACTTATGGTATTGTTAGGCAAAAAAATTTAAAAATAAGAATAACGTGTTAAAGAAAAAAGCAGCATCAGCGGCAGCATAAAATGCTCAAAGGCAAGCTAAAGCTGATGCTATTGCTCCCATGGAACCCAATTTGCATCTTCATTTTCATATGTGATGTATTGTATAATAATTGCCTTAAGAATGTCACTTTTTAATTTTATTACTTCTATATCATGTTTGTTATTGGAAATTTGTGCACTTTTGTCGAATGATTCAATGTTAATAACAACTAAGATAACATAATAGCTGTTCCAATTTGATTATTCAGGCATCTTGAATTTTTTGTGTGATTGATAGAGCTCATTAGTGAAGATCCTTTGATTGACATAATCGAGAGTTCCATATAGTGGTACTTTTTAACTTGGAATTATGTTTATTGGTTTGAGCTACTTAAGCTCCCGTGTCCATTTATTCATGGTGTAACTCAAGTTAGCTCTCCTATGTTGGTCATGGGTGTGGTCGGTGGGGGGCTGCCACAAAGTCGTTTACCACCGCAGTAATATTGACAGACCTGTTGAGCTATTAGATCGAACAGAACTCGGTTCTTTTGTAGCCAGAGTTAGAGTCAGTTGGCCAGAATCAGAGCCCTTGCAATAATGTCAGTTATCATGACTGACTTCAAAAGCTAAATTCGGTTTCAATTTAAGGGACGAGTCACTTGCTACATAATCTGCTAAGTTGACCTGCGTTTTAAATCAATTACAAGACCTCCATTTCATGCTTTTAATTAACTATACTAACCAAGTAGCCATGGCTTATTATATTTAGTATTCTGAACATGTGATTATGGTGTATTACTTGGCATGCTCATTTGGACAACGTTAATCTATCAGTATTTTATTATCAATTAGGGAAGTTTAGTATTCTGAACATGTGATTATGGTGTATTACTTGGCATGCTCATTTGGACAACGTTAATCTGTCAGTATTTTATCAATTAGGGAAGTCATTAATGGATAATGGCTTATTATATTTAGTCATTATGGCTTATTAACTATACTTCCTAATATTATACGGTTTTGTGGGATGCTTGAGATGTTAGATCGACTACTCCCCAAGCTAAAAGCTACAAATAATTGGGTAACAAGAAGTTTATATTCAAAGATGGAAGACGCGTCATCAGAGGTACTGGTGGTGAGCAACAAGAAAATTATATTCAAAGACTACGTAACCAAAAGCTTATGATATGGTAGTTACTTTTCATGAAACCATACATTTGGAGCTTCCTAAGAATGATGCGGTCTTTGCTCCACCAACCATTGGAGTGGTACATTACTGCATTTTTTCGCTGTAGCTTTGTGTCTATTATATATCGTTAAAGGTCCAGCATCATCTCCAAAACTGAAATGTATACACAAAGTATAACAATTTGTTTTTATCATGAAGATTGTGGGCTTCGTAATTGGATCTATTGCGCCAATGCCTAGACTTATAATAGGTGCCACAACACCTCTTCACCTGATTCAGGACTTTGCATCTTTAGTAGGTTGTAATCTTATTAGTTTTTACTTGCCAAATTAAAAAATGCAAGTTGATATACATCTTTTCTTGGTAGATTTTCATTTTAGAAGTTTCTGATGATGAGATATATGTTTAACTAATGATTCTATTCTACATGCTGTTTTAGGGACGCGACACGATCCCAGCTATGACGGCGATTGTGGGTCGCAACCTCTTAAAAGGCAAGTAAGATAATAAATTGACATTCTCTGTATTTTGTTGCGTGTTAGATGTAATTTACAGGTCCCGAAAGATCTGGTATCTCGCTAGCAATTTTTTGTGGAATAACAACAGTTAGATTGATTTTTCGGTTTAACTACAGGCCAACATCACGGGAATTGAGAAGGCTCAATAGCGTATCTCGATTACCCATATATGCATCATTCTGAAAGACACTTGATGGGTCATCAACTATATGGGATTAAGGGTGTTTAAGTCCAAGGTAATTGCTGTACTAAAACTTGGTTACATACAGATTCTTATATAAGCTTACCTTTTATGCTTCTTGGTTAAACACAAGCTCATGAGCCCAAATTACATAAGCTTAATTTTTACGCTTACTCTCTTAATGATGATGATAGTTTGGTTGTTGAGGCGAACGAATCCGAAATGTAGCTCTGGAAGGTATGAGATTGCGCCTTTTCCACTCTTTTATTAGTTGTTTTTTCTTAATATTGGGTGTGTTTGGTATGACAATTCAATGTCGATGCGGCCATCGCCATGCAACAAGAAAAGTGTTTTTGCCTGATTTTGTTTTTTCAGTTTGATTAATGGAAATATGTCCAAGCAATAACTAATACTCCCTCCACAAGGTAGGGGATGTTCGTGGATAAAAAATTTGTAAAGAAATTTTTTCTCAAAGTGTATAGTTTTGATGAAAAAAAACCGTAAAAGGCGCCAATTTTAGCTTTTTGTCTTGGTTTGCAGCTACTCTTTGAGTCAAGCGAAGAAAATGGACCCGGTGGGTTGTCAATTTGTTTCAATTAACTTTTTTCCTAAGTTTTATTTTGTCCTAATAACATATAACTTCTAGCATCAATGTAAACTGAACACAAATACACGATATTCATCAAAGTATGTACCCATACCACTTGGTACCGCTATCATTATAGTTGGTAATGAACATCATACTTGTATGTGCATTCAAATTAATGCTTCATCATATCTATTATGAAATGTTATAAAAAAATGGTTAATAAATAAAATCATTGAAATATGGTCTTGGACAGTAATAAGATCTTCTGTACATTTGTTACCTTTAACTTTGATTTGTGTCATCTGGCGGGCAAAAACAAAAACCTCCTAGATGAGGGCTACAAATAATGTATGAGAATTGTGCATTTGTTAAGCTAAAGTTTGTTAACTATATTGAATAATTGCATTCTCAGTGAAAGGTCTTGGTTTGAATCCTGGGGTGGTTTGACGTTTTGATTCATCAAATGGTTGCCGCGTGCCTCATATTGGATGGAATGTTTTGCAAACCAGGAAAAAATCAGTTATATTAGACGATGTTGCAAACCGCCATGTATATTTCGTTCATTCTTACCGTGCTGTTCTGGTATGTTTGCTTATCTTATTTCTTCGTCACATCTTTCTTATTTTTACTGACCTATAACTAAAGATTGGACCTTGGTTTGCATATAGTCGAAAGAAAATGAAGAGTGGGTTTCATCCACCTGCAACTACGGGATTCACAAAGGGGAAATGGCATGCCGTTCAATTTAACCCAGAAAAGAGTGGAGGCAAGTTTTCTTTTACGTGTTACATCAAGTATTGGGTTTAAGTTTTAACTCAATGATCTTATTAGAAAATCATTTTAACATTAGAATCCTAGAATCTTCTCCTTTCTTAGGGTAAGTTCTACTATTTCTGACACATGTAATCAACATGTAATCAACTGCTTCAAATTATTCAGATGTTGGTCTTTCAAAATTGAGGAAGTTCTTATTACCAAATTCTTCAAAGACTAAGGTAGCCTATAAGCTTTTGAATATAATATTTGTATGCGTTTATGGTTTATTTAAGAACCGAATACCTTAATGTGAAGACAAAAGCCATTTGAAGGAAAGGCTACAAAGCTTGCAAGAGGCTGAGTTATGTGTTCATTAATTAACCAAACTCACTATAACTGATGTTCTAAAATTGAGTTATATTTTCTTTAAACATCCATCTAAAATTACATGTTGTGTTTAGGTTCTTATAGCATATGTACAACCAGTTTTGCCTTACATTAAAATCCATTGGATCAACAATGTTTTGTAAATAACTTACATGTTTTGATTTATAAAAAATTGACTACATGAGGCATATGTAAGTGAACCTTTATGCTATGAAACTTGCTTAATATGCATATAGATTCTAACTAATTTTTTCACAAATTGGAACCATTTTTATGATCATATTCCTGTACCTTTTCTTAATTATCTGTTTGTGCACTTTTCACTTTTATTATTTTGTTTGACCTTGCTTAAAACTAATTGCTACGTGACATTAGTACATGCTCATATAACATTAACAATTTTTGTCTTTTTTACTCTGTTTAACTTTATCAATAAATTTCTAATTGTTTTTGTCATACATGTGCATATATATCCATAGAAGTGCCCGTTTTTGTTGCTTTGATGACCTTAGTTGTGTTTAAAAAAAGTTGAATTGCGAGCACACATGGGCTATCCAGAATAAGTTAATTACATTCAAGTAATGCTATATTTTGCACAAGTAAGGCTTATATCTCCATTTAACTAACAACATTGGTACTTGGTACATACTTTGTTGGTGGCAGATTGTATGTGGTTCAACTTATTCATGAAGTTTTAACTATCTCAAGTGGTGGACCAATCATGAATTTGGAAGAAAAAATGACTGAGAAAACAATGATTTCTGAAGACGAGGTAAACCATCCTATTTGGTTTCATGTCATTCGGTATTTTGATTGAAGTTATCGATAACATTTTGGATATATGGTACCAGGAAAATAATGGAACTGGAGAGGAATTTGAAAACCTCAGATGAGAAATTTTCGGCCGCACTTGTTGAAATTAATGCTAAAGATGAGATCGCAAAGAGGCAGACTAACATTGACCGAGAAGCCATTTAAGGTCTTTTCTAAATTTGTTTATAGTTGTATTTATGCTATTAGGTTTATCAGTCTATGAGTGCGTTTGTAATTCGTTTATTCTGATTAAAATATAGGGTGGGAAAAAGCCAAAACAGAGGTCTTAAGTTAAAGCAAGAACTACAAAAGGCTACGTAGCGAGTAATTTATAAATTCTATAAATTGTAGTCTCCAGGTTGTTAAGATGATGTACAATGACTTTGTTTTGTCTTTGTTTTAAGGTTAAGTATGATGTAGGGGATGCAAGAGGAGATAAGAAAGAATAGTGGTGTTTACATAATTCGTGTAACATTCGGTCCAAAAGACAATTATTTTGTTTAGAACATATGCTTTGTTTTTTTTGGATAACTTATAACTTATATTCTCTCATATCAGATGAACATTTACATTTATTTCTTTTCGTTCTTAATGCATTCAATGAATATATTGGTATGTTTATAACTTATTTCATTGACTTATTTTTTTTTAATGATATTCATAAATAGGCGGCCCATGTAACTAAGATGTCGTTTTTCCTTAACTATATTGGTATGTTTATAACTTACTTTATGAACTTAATTTTGTTCTTCCAATACCCAAAGTGTCTTTTAAAGTTTTGCAATGCCCTATATGGTCATTAGCCCTTCTGATGATAAGATATCATTTAAACTTAACCTTAGACAATTCTCTGTTGCGGTGTGTTAAGCAATGACTATTAATAAAAGTCAATGCCAAACATTGTCGGAAGTTGGGTTGTTTCAAGCTTTGAATTAATATATGTGTGTATAGAAAAATTACCAACGATATTTATAAGTCATGCTCGCCCATCAAATGGGTTATGCTTTGATACTTTGTTCATGCGTACCACTTTGAAACTTTTTTTTCGCTCATATTCATTAACCATTTATTTTTTTTCCTTATGCATTCAATTAAAAATTTGTACGTTAATATCCTTTTTTCGTTAACTTATTTTTTCAAAATGACAATTATAAGTCATGCCGCCCATCGGGCGGGCTTTGAAAGCTAGTATATATATATATATATATACATATATATATATATATATATATATACATATATATATATATATATATATATATATATATATATATATATATATATATAATATATATATATATATATAATATATATATATATATATATATATATATATATATATATATATATATATATATATATATATATATATATATATATATATATATATATATATATATATATATATATATATATATATATATATATATATATATATGGGGTCATTTATGTGAGAAATCTAATTTTTGTGAGAATGCGAGAACTAATCATATACACTCATTTTACCCTCTTTTAACTTTGATCTAATGGCTGATATTAGTTAACTAATTTTTTTGAAAAATTTCAAAAAATTTTCAAAAAAAATTCAAAAAAAATTTCGAAAAAAAAATATTTGAAATTTTTTTTGACAAGTGATGAAAATTGTTTCACATGTGACGAAAAAAAATTCACGTGTGACGAAAAAAAATATTTCACATGTGACAGAAATTTATTTTTTTCACATGTGACGAAAAAAAATTTTCACATGTGACGGAAATTTATTTTTTACACATGTGACGAAAAAAAAATTTCACATGCGACGAAATATTTTTTTCACGTGTGACGAAAAAAAAAATTCACACGTGACAAAAAAATTTCGTGAAAATTTTTTTCTTCATATGTGACGAAAAAAGATTTCGGAAAAAAAATTTTGGGAAAAAAAATTTTCGGAAAAAAAGTTTTCGAGAAAAAAAAAATTCGGAAAAAAATTTTCGGGAAGAAAAATTTTTCAGATAATAATTTTCGGAAAACTTTTTTTTCGAAAAAAAAATTTTATGAAAACTTTTTTTCGGAAAAAAAAATTCGGAAAAAAATTTCTGGGAAAAAAAAATTTTCGGAAAAAAATTTTTTTGGAAAAAAAATTTCGGAAAAAAAAAATTCGAAATTTTTTTTTTCAAAATTTTTTTTGAAAATTTTCGAAAATTTGTTAAAAATTTTTCAAAAATTTTTTAGAAAATTTTAAAAAAGTTGATTAACTAATATTAGCAATTAGATCAAAGTTAAAGGTGGATAAAATGAATGGCTAGGATTGTTTCTCGCGTTCTCACATAAATTTGATTTCTCTCATTTGAACGCTCTACTATATATATATATATATATATATATAGGGGGTCATTCATGTGAGAAATCTAATTTTTGTGAGAAGGCTATCCACTCATTTTACCCTCCTTTAACTTTGATCTAATGGCTAATATTAGTTAACTAATTTTTTTGAAAATTTTCAAAAAAAAAATTCAAAAAATTTACGAAAAATTTTTTGAAAAATTTTCGAAAAATTTTTTTGGAAAAATTTTGAAAAAATTTTTGAAAAAATGTTTTTGGAATTTTTTTTTGACAAGTGATGAAATTTTTTTTTCACATGTGACGAAAAAAAAATTTTTTCACATGTGACGGAAATTTATTTTTTTCACATGTTACGAAAAAAAATTTCACAAGCGACGAAATTTTTTTTTCACACGTGACAAAAAAATTTCGTGAAATTTTTTTTTCACATGTGACGAAAAAAGATTTCGGAAAAAAAATTTCGGAAAAAAAATTTCGGGAAAAAAAAATTTTCGGAAAAAATTTTTTTCGGAAAAAAGATTTTCGGAAAAAAATTTCGGGAAAAAATATTTTTCGGAAAAAAATTTTCGGGAAAAAAAATTTCGGAAAAAAAAAATTCGAAATTTTTTTTTTCAAAATTTTTTTTGAAAATTTTCGAAAATTTGTTAAAAATTTTTCAAAAATTTTTTAGAAAATTTTAAAAAAGTTGATTAACTAATATTAGCAATTAGATCAAAGTTAAAGGTGGATAAAATGAATGGCTAGGATTGTTTCTCGCGTTCTCACATAAATTTGATTTCTCTCATTTGAACGCTCTACTATATATATATATATATATATATATATATATATATATATATATATATATATATATATATATATATATATATATATATATATATATATATATATATATAGTAACTTTCATGCGAGAACCCCCTTATCTACAAGAACTGCGAGAACTAATATTGTCCAATCAGATTTTAGTACATAGATTTCCTTTTATTTTATTTAATTAAATTCATAGGGGCATATATGTAATTTCATAAATTTTTCATTAAACATGATTTTATTCATTAAACCTGATCTTTTTTAAATTCAAAATTCCCTACAAACTTGGAATTGATTTGCTATACGGTTTAATTTTTTTTGTTCCATACGTTTTCATTGTTTTTTCAAGATCTTCTTTTTCATTTGTATGAAACAAACCCTAAATCAATATAAACAACATATCAAACACACAATTTATTTTTACATTACGCAAGAGTAATCATGGAAAACATTGTTCAAGAACAAGATGAAGAAATTAACGACATTGAAGACCAGAATAATCGATTACTTGTGTTATCTGAGCAAGCATTTGATTCTGAGTATGTGGAACATGATCAAGACGTGAACATTGGTATTATTTAGATTTACTGTTATTCACAAACTTGTTTATTAAACCTTTCCTTTATGGACCAATATTTTTATTGTTATTATTCCATGTTCATGCATGTTATTTAGTGTGTATAATTTGGGTTTGGTCATTTATCGTTATTATAGGGTTTTATCAGTTTTGTTCGCATGTTACAATATTATTGAACCTCATATTTTGTTTATTAAAAGTCTCCTTTATTCAGTGTATTTTGTTTACTCAAGTTTCTGTTATTCAGTGTATTGATTTATTACTCAAGTTTGTGTTATTCGCACATGAGTTTATTAAAAGTCTCCTTTATTCAGTGTAACTTTATTTATTTACTATTGTATGTGCGTGCATGTTTTGTTGTGTGTTTGATATACTTTGATTATTAAACCTGAAATTTTCATGTTTTAGGGTTTGATCAGTTTTTTGCGTTCTTGTTTAAACCTGTTATTTTGTTTAATGTTGCGTTGTTGTTTGATTTTATGTTTGTGCATGTTAAGTTGTTAAACCTGATTTTTTTCATGTTTTAGGGTTTGATCATTTTTTGCGTGCTTGTTTTCTTTTTGTAGATTCTAATGAAATTAGAAATCACCCCGTCAAGTTATCTGATCTTCTTGAAAAGGTTAAAGGTTTGAAGAAAGATATAGATTCTGATGTTCCCGTATAAAGTGCTCCTCAAAACAAGGATGCATTGTATGAGGATCTATTGGGTGTTACTGTTCCTTCTAAAGTTACAATTAGGAATCCCAGAAAATGTAGACCTAAGGGTTCTACAAGAATTAAAAGTGCAGTTGAAAAAGGTAAAGCTCAAAAGAAAGCAAGTACAAACAGAAAAGTACCTTTCAAACAACATGCATGTAGTAATTGCGGTGAACTAGGTCATAATAAAGCAACATGTAAAAACCCGAAGTCCAAGTTAGCTGACGAGTCTGATGCGAAAGACCAAGAAGACGAGGAAGATGAAAAGATATTGATGAAGACCAGGAAGACAAGTTTGATGAACATGAAGACATTGATCAAGATACAGAACATGACGAAGATAATCAACCTGAGTGATCTAGTGCGGATGAATGAATATGCTTTCTATGCGTAATGTGATAAGAATTTTCAATTTTTTTTCTGCATCAAATACAATAGTGCTTGTTGCATTATATTTGGATTTATTTTGTTATACTTTTTGGATATTTTCTATATTCATATTATGGGTTTTGTGTCTTTTAAATTTCATGTTTAATATTTGCACCATGGCGGTTAAGAGAATTATAATGAAACTCCCACACATGTTAAGACATACATGTTCACGTAGAACATATATGTTTTTGTCCTATAGAATAATACATATGGATGTTTTAACAATACAACTTTGAAAAACATGTATGTTTTTCCTATACTCCTTACTTCACATACTTAGTAAACATACATGTTCACATAAAACATATTCCCATAACACATTTATGTTCTTAACCTACAAGTTATAAACATGTATGTTTTTCCATGCACCTTAATTAATATACTAGATAAACATGCATGTTCCATAATAAAAAACCATGGTGCAAATATTTGCACCATGGCGGTTAAGACAATTATAATGAAACTCACACACATGTTAAGACATACATGTTCACGTAGAACATATATGCTTTTATCCTATAGAATGATACATATGGATGTTTTAACAATACAACTTTGAAAAACATGTATGTTTTTCCTATACTCCTTACTTCACATACTTAGTAAACATACATGTTCACATAAAACTATTCCCATAACACATTTATGTTGTTAACCTACAAGTTAAAAACGTGTATGTTTTTCTATGCACCTTAATTAATATACTAGATAAACATACATGTTCCATGATAAAACCAATATACATGTATGTTTCTTGAAACACACATGCATGTTCCTAGAAACACACATGTTTGTGTTAAGACAAAAGATAAGTGAATCTCACATTTATTTCCAAATTAAAACCAATATACATGTATGTTTCTTGAAACACACATGCATGTTCTTGAAACACACATACATGTATGTTTCTGGAAATCGAAATTCAAATTCTATCAATATGCCCATAAACAAAACAAAAAAGATAAGTGCAACTATAATGAATTAAAACATTGTTTTAAGAAAATTATTGTGAAACTCACATTTATTGTGAAACTCACATTTATTTTCCATAATAAAAACCAATTTACATGTATTTTTCTAGAAACACACATGTATGTTCCTGGAAACACACATGTCCCTAGACACAAACATGTATGTTCATGGAAACACACATGTTTTTTTGTAACATTATGTTCCTGAAAACACACAAGTTTTTTTACAGACATATTTACCACATTTAAGCTTGTCACAACACATATTTTATGTATAACAGACATTGCAAGTAGAACATACTTGTTTCCATAAAACATATACCAATACTAATCCATTCAAACGAAACACAAAAGCTAAGTCCAGTAGCTAGCAAAATACCCATAAACAAAATCCAAATGCTAGCAAACTACACATAATCAAGATACAAAATATAATTCTGAATAATATAAATCCATAAAAAACTAATGTTCATGAAACTTTTTCATTCAGTTGCGTGCAAGTGGTCCTTTTCTTGTTTTCACGCCAACATTTTTTTCCTGCATTTCTGCTAGCTCTGTCTGGATCCTGTCTTTGTGAGAGTTGCATTCCGCTAGGAGTAGACGAGACACGTACTTTCTCCTTAACTTGCCCAATTGTATTGCCTGCTTTTTACTCTCAACTACAAATCCACAATTCCAATATATAATTGGAGTACCCATATAGCTTTCCATGTGACGCATAGCAAATATACCACAGTCGTTTGGTCTATTATCAGTCTCCCACGCAAACTCAGGCCTACGAAGCTCAGCTTTATCAATTGCGTCTGCATTCACATGTTTCATTGCTCGCATGTACGCGACAAAGTTCAGGCGCTGCATTCATTGAATTTTACATTAAATATATCATAATTCATATGCATTTCCACATAAATAAATTTATACTTAGTAATCTATTTATTTAAAACATTTACGTACCACTACTTCAGCGATTCTCATATCCGGGTAAAGACATAACACTTGTTTAGCAGACCCGTTTTTATTTCTCACACGACTATTATCAAAAACAATCACTTCCGGGTATTTCAGATTCAAGCACAAGACAAATTTGTGGACACCATTGCTAACTGGTATGTAAGCCTGCATTTTTTTTAAATATAAACCAGCCAAGACACATTTCAGGATAACATACACGGTGAATCGTATATTCTACATTCATGGATGAAAACTAGTGAAGAATATGTTAAAAACTTACAATGTCAACATCATTAAGCATAGATGTCTTCCCTAGACGTGCAGCCCACGTCTCCGAATACATGAGAAAAGCTTTCACTCTCTCATCTGCCGTTTTATCATTGTTGAACTTATCAAAACAACTTACCTATAAAATAACAATAAACCAAATACTTCATAATCTACAAAAAACAAAGCACTTGCAGCATTATAACATTATGCTTACTGTTGCTAACTGTGACGTTAGTATTTTGGAAGTCGTCATCACTATTTTCCAAATCTACATCTATTGCTTCTTCAACTGTGTTCTCGCAAATAACCGGCCCTTTATTCCTTCGCCGTCCACTTCTCGTAACAGCTACAACAAATACGGAAAAAAAACATCAATGGTCACTCACACAATGCCAAAATACAAAATACTAAATCACGATACACATAAAAATACAAGACAATTACTTTTGATTAACAAAGTTGATGTGTTGAACTTTTACAAACACACATGTTACACCTATTCAAAACACCGCTGTTAAACCTATTCCAAACACCCCTGGTACAGCTTTTCCAAATCCCCTTGTTACAGCTTTTCCAAACACCCCTGTTACACCTATTACAAACACCCACCGTTTCCAAACACCCCTTTTATACATTTTCCAAACACACCTATTACACCTATTCGATACAACCATGTTACACCTATTCCAAAC
>LBNU01032316.1:24207-63582 GCA_014162995.1 Artemisia annua | reverse complement strand
AAAAATCCGAATTTATTTCGGGTAAATCTTTAAATAAAGATGTTTTAAAAAGGTTTTGATATTAAAAACTCGTGTGGATTGTGTTTGGTTCGTTCATGGCGCGACTCGGTCCCAACTCACCGAGTCAACTCGTGACTCGGTGAGGTTTTTGATTTATTTATAGTTTTGGTGATGTTGGGTGACGAATGGGATGTATTTTTGTGTTTGGATTCGAATTTTAGAGGGTCCGTTTGGTTGTTGTGGTTCGGCAGCCATGAACCACCACCACCGAACCTCAACCTCAATACCATGCAAATTAAACAAAGCCAAATCATTCGTCCAACAAAAATATATATAAAATATTAATCGATGTTAATAAATAACGAAAATTTGATGTAAAAATTTGCTCGTGCTATATAGATATAATAGGTTTTGCATTATGTTATGGACAAAACTTATTTCCTCTGGCCCAAATTAATACTCCACGTTTTTTTTTCGGGATGTCCCAATTCAGTTGTAAACTACTAAAAATAAATAGGGAAGTTTGGTCGGGCTTACCATATTAGCTTGCTTGACCACCAATGGAGCATTCGTCTAATGGTTGGAGCACTTGTGCTTGAGTCAATAGACACAGGTTCAAGTCCCATCCTTGGCATTTGCTTCATATAGGTACCCACCTCCGCAAAACCTATGGGCACACTGGAGAGACTTTGTGGAATAAGAGCTCAGGGGTCCGAGTCTTGGCTCATGCTCACTCCAGTTGGTGCCCCACTAGGCCAGGAGAGTTGCCGGAGCTATTTCTTGTGGGGTGGACAATGGCTAGTGCCAAAAGGCACCCAGGGTCAGGGTGTTCCCGTCAATCTACACATTTTTGTGGAATTAGCTTGCTTGACCTTATCCTTACAAACTTTAAAGAAAACATCAATTAATTATTTAAAGTTAAAAATGTTATTATGATAATAATAATAAAAAAATGTAATCATTATATTTTTCTTAAATTGTATGTTTTTTTAATCATATAACAATTATCTTGAGACAGATGAACATTTAACTCTTTATATACTATGCCAAAATAAAACTTTACTTGATAGAAATTTACTTCATAAATTAATTGTAGTATTAAAATCAGATAATATAAAATTTATATGAACAATAATTAATATTCAAATGTATTACTCCCTCCGTCCCAAATTTATTGTCCAGTGTTGAATTTTTTAGTCTTTCTTCTTTAACTTTGACCTTAAATATTTTTATGGGTGTTATATAATATTTGATGCAAAATATATAAATGGATTGTGTTTTAAGTGTACTTTTCAATAATATAATTTTTCATCTAGTATTATGTAATAAAAAAAATATATTTATGGTCAAAGTTGAACCACTTTGACTTTGAAAATTCAAAGTGGACAATAATTTTGGGACGGAGGGAGTATAACTTATATCAACACGCATAAATAAGATGTATGTCAAAGATATTTGCGTGACTGTAGCATATAACTACTTAGGTGGTGTTTGAGAAAAACCTCGTTTACAAAAACCACATTTACAAAACCACGTTTACAAAAAGTATGGGACAACTTGCACCTACAAAACGTCATTTTGAAAGCTATATAACGCAAATAATTTATTATTGAACCTTGTTTGCCAAACACCAAAAATTGATTATTTGCATTTTCAAAGCTTAATTATTTGAAATCGCAATCCCACACACCCCCTTAATTTATTAAAGAGGAATGCTAGTCTCACTCAAACTTTACAAAATAATTCTCACACGTACACATGTCGTCTAATTATAGAGAGTTAAAGTGAGAAAGAGAAAATACAATAAAATTTGATTGGTTCATCTCATTTGCCACATGTGCATGTGGGAATTTTTTTTGTAAAATTTGTGTGAGTGTCGTATTACTCTTTATTAAAACATCATTGTCTTGTATCCTATTAAAATAAAAAATTAATTTTGTTAAAAAAAAGTTACTCTAATAATACAGAAACTCAAAAATATTGAAAGAAAACCATTCTCTTTAATTGATCTTCTACAAACCACATAAAAATCCTTCCTTCCTTCATCCCATAAAAATTGCAAACAAACACTTCCTAAATTCCCCTCTTTCCAATTTCAGCTTCCTGTATATACATAACCCTAATTTCAATCTTTCTATTTTTAGCTCCAAATTCTTAAATTAAACATGAATTCTGTTAATTCATTGGATTTTGTTATCTGGGTTTGTCTTAAAACTTGTTAATTTGTATTAATTTAGCATAAAGTTTGTATCTTTATTGTAAACCTAATTTTGAGCTTTCTTGATTCAGCTGCAAAATATCTTAAATTGAATATGAATTCTGTTAATTTAATCTATTTGGGCATATGGGTTTGTTATAAAGATTGTTAATTTNGGCATAGTCCGATTTTAGGGAGTTATTTGAGGAAGGTT
Source organism: Artemisia annua (assembly GCA_014162995.1). NCBI lineage: Eukaryota > Viridiplantae > Streptophyta > Magnoliopsida > Asterales > Asteraceae > Artemisia > Artemisia annua. Next base: position 61,171 of record LBNU01032316.1, on the reverse strand, counting down.
AGGCCGTGTCGGTTTTCGAGATTAGGAGTGGTTAAGGCCCAAGCGATGGAGTTGACTAAGGAATCGGAGAGTTTTTATAAAGAAAAAGAGCGATTTCCGGATAGTTTTGAGGAGAAAAAGCTAGGGGCGTGGCCACCTAAGAACAAGGCTGATAATCCTTTGTTGCATAATCCGTTGGTAAGACAAGAAAGAATGGGGTGTGGTTGGTTAGGTGCGATATTTGAGTGGGAGGGAGTGTTGATAGAAGATAACCCTGATCACGAGAAGCAATCGTGGCTTGCGCTTTCTCAGGAAGAAGGTAAATCACCACCTCCTGAGTTTATGCTTAGGAGAATAGAAGGGATGAAAAACGAGCAAGCGATTTCAGAAGTTTTATGTTGGTCAAGAGATCCGGCTCAGTTGAAACGAATGGCTTCAAGGAAAGAAGAGATATGCCAAGCGTTGCAAGGGGGGATTTATAGGTTTCGTGCTGGTTCTCAAGAGTTTGTGAATGTTTTAACTCGTCACAAGATTCCAATGGCTTTGGTGTCAACTCGCTCACGAAAGAATCTTGAGGAAGCAATTGGCGCGATTGGGATTGAAGGTGTTTTCAACGTTGTAGTGACGGCTGAGGATGTTTATAGAGGGAAACCTGATCCTGAGATGTTTGCTTATGCAGCTCAGCTTTTGCAGTTTATACCTGAAAGGTGTATCGTATTTGGTAATTCAAACTTAACAGTAGAAGCGGCTCATGATGCTAAAATGAAGTGTGTGGCTGTTGCTAGCAAATATAAAGTGTATGAGCTTACTGCTGCTGATTTAGTTGTAAGGTGGCTTGATGAGATTTCGGTTGTTGACTTGAAGAACCTTGCTGATATTGAGTTGACTGAGTTTGGGTCAACGCCTGAATTGGAAATGGAGGTTGAGGAAGAAGATCGACACCCACCTCCTTTAACGGCCGTTGATGATGATGATGATGATTTCTGGTGATTTGAAGAAACTGTGTATAGTAGTTTATGGTTCAATGTATAAATGTGTATGGGGAAACCCGAACTTAGAAAGAAAAAAGATGGAAAAGGGGTAATCTTGCAATGGATTACCTTCTGTAGGATGTTGTATGTATCATTTATTACACGGGTCTTTGATATGTATAGAAAGTTACTTGGCTTCAAAGTTCATTTGTGGTTTGTACACTTGCATCATGTATCGTATATGCGCATTTACATCTTCATATCTGACACTGCATTTTCATGCATTTATGGTCTTCATATATGTTATGTATGATTGTTCCTCTTTGTGAATTTGAATGAAGATATTTATTCACAATTTGTGTGTATTGGTCTTGAGTCGGGCTCTATAGGTCAAGATGTTAGGGTGGAAGGTACTAGCACTCAGCTGAACAAACCCAATCATTCGGTGTCAACATTCACATTCAGTTCCAAATTGATGGTACAATTGTTTCTTAAGGAATATCAGGTTCATGTCTTGGCATCTTAAAAGGTTATAATTATGAGTCTGAACAAACCATCTCTCGCAGTTTTGCGAACACACAGACGCCAGTATCCGTTCTCATTTGGATTGGCCAACTGATGCTTTTACCCGTAGCTATCCGCAAAGGGTCAGTTTGTTGGGGGAAGCAAGAGGATTATATTGGTATTTAATTAGATACATTCGCCAAAACATGAATCAACCCAATATTTTAGATCTCATATATCAACTTCTTTGACCTATAATGGATCGAATCATATCTGGATCAATAGCCGACTTGTGTATTCATATTGCAGACCCTTTCCAAACAAACAGTGACCAATTTTTCACCGCAGAGTGGCACCAAACATAAAACACTTCGGACCAAATTGTTATACATGATGGGACACGCCGGTTTTAATGGGTCTGATACATGCTAGCATTTCAGTGGCTTTCATAAAACACCAAATATTTAAATTTAAAACATGTCTTTAGATACCGACACAACAGTGCCAGTGTTATAGATATATTCTATCTTTACAAAAAGTAAAGTCACCAAAAACATATCAGAGAAGAAAACACTGAGAGGCAGAAAATTCATGACAGCTGGTACATATGGGTATGAACCACAAAATTCAGGTTAAATCCACATAACATAGGAAAGCAAACATAAAATGTGTCATGGCTTCACACCGCTCTCAGTTGTACTACTTAGTCACTTGTATGCATTTCACTGATTTAGTCTCGTGTATGGTGTTCACACATTATCAACCCTAAATGTCAGCAGCAAGGAAGTTATCTGATAAGGTCACCTGCAAAATAAAATGAAATTTCACGTTATTTATATAAGTCTAGCATGTCACAGAACCGGGATACATTCAATTTAGTTTCAAGAATTTATCGTCAATCTGATACATGTTTCATAACCATAAGGTAGTTAAGACTACGTTCAAAACTTATTTAACATTGTTGATCTGATAGTCAGGGGTTCAAAATTTATGTTTCTTAACAATACAGGAAGAGGAGTATGATTAAGACGTGTTTCAAAAACATACCTTCTGGCCAAGTTTGAAAGGAGGAAGACCCTTGTAAGGGCATGTGCCGCACCTGAAAGCATCACCTAATCCACACTGCATTTCATCAAGTAAAGTTTCAATCAGGTAAGAGAGAGCTGACATTAGTCATAGATGTCGCAAAATGGACATCTCGTAGAATCGAGTAAAAGGTCAAAACGGGTTGGGTTGGTTGGGTTGAAACGAGTAAACATAAGTACGGGCTGTGACAGACCAGGTCGGGTTGTGTTGATCCCCCAGCCCGCCAGGCCCCAACAACTTTTTGTCATAATAAAAAGAACTAATGTGCAGTATAGATAAACTTTGACAAAGTTTTAACCTCTTTGCTTCCCCTCTCAGCAAAAATAAATAAATAAATAAAATAAAAAATAAATTAATTACTCACAACAGTCGAATAGTCACAACCGAAATCAACCAATTCATATATATAATGGTTAAAAGCTCAAATTTTCCATCTCTAATTAGTCTAAACTGAAAAAAATAAGATCAGGGCTGAAGATGAAAAATAATCTCGCTACTGTGAAACAACTCTTTTGAGATCAGACACAACCCAAATCAGCCAATTTATAAATAAATATGTCAAAAGTTCAAATTTACCACCTCTAATTACTCTATATAACTGCAAAAATAAGATCAGAGCTGTATATGAAAACAATATCATTAGTGTGGAACAAAAAAATAAGATCAGAGCTGTATTTATAAATAAATAGTCTGTCATCTTGGATGTGCACCAAAAAAACGCTATCTGTCAAGTACTCGTGCACACTAACTCAAACGGAAAAGTATGTATTTAGTTCTCAAGGCTATGACATGAACTTGTGCATCTGCATTGCAACCTACAGATGCACCAACAACTTGGGTTTATGAAAACCTTTTTTATTCTGTATTTTCTGCATATAGTAAATACTCATTTTTTGCAGCATGAAATACCTATTTGGCTAGCAAAATAGATATCCATATTCTACTTAGGGGCGTGTGTGTGTTGTGTTCGCCTTTAACTAAATCATCGGCCACAGGTTACATGCTCAGTGCTTTTAGCAACATTTCCTGACATAATTGCTCAAAGAACAAGACGACTTACGCTGCCACAGGCTGACTGAGGGTTTTCCAACTGATCCATAGTGATTCCCAGCCTTTTTACTTTCTCCTCTTCTTCAGCACGTCCACAAGAACAATTTTTGCAAGCTTTTCTTGTGCTCCCAACTTCACAATCCCCAACTGCAAAAAGCTCATCAGAGTACGTAATTCGAAACGACTATCTCAACTCTATAGCTGCTATAGATCAGCTCACTACAACTACATAACGCCCAATTCGATAGTTTACATCCATATCCTCAAAATGTAAGTAAGAATTTCTGGCATTTACCAGGTGGGAGTTGGGGTTTCTTCAAGTCCTCTTCAGATAAGAGGCTGTCCTCATCAATGAGATCCATATCATCGTCAATCAGAACTTTGGGTAAGCTTTTCACCGGCTTCTTGAGAGAAAATGATGAACCAAGCTTCCAAGTAGGTTTCTTAGCCTTAATCTGTTGGACAATAATAATAATTAATATAAAAATGTCACATTCTCAAAACCGTAGATTAGAGTTGGCAGGAGAAACAGATGAACAATATATATTGTGAACCAGGTCCAAACAATAACTTACCCCAAAAGACTGAAGTTCTGCCATCTGAACCACCTCTATATCTGAAAACCCTGCAACCAGCAGTTTCCTCTCAAGAGAAGATTTTGTCTGCAAATTGGTAAAACAAGATCAGTAAACTCGATTCCATTATGATTGTACTTCAACATAATGAGATATCAGATGTTTTACCGTCTCCTTGGCATCAGCAGAAGTTTGATGAATAACTATCTCTCCACCAGGCTTCAACACTCGTGAGAATTCCTCGAAAAACTTGTCACCAGGAAAATCTGATGACTTGCTAATGGATAAGACAAAATCAGTGGATGATGCATCCACTGGCAAGGAACCTGCCAAACGTCAAGGTGAATCATGAGACAAGTTGGAAAGGTTTATGATACACACAAGATAACCAACTAACACACATAGAATACTTAATCCTAAAAAGGGTAAAGACTTTTTGATGACGTTTATTGAATCAAACTACCAGCATGAAAATCCTAGTAAAACTATATGAAGCAGGTATGACCTTTTGCCCGAGTATTCATAAAAAACACCATCAAGCAAGGACGAAGCCACATTTAAGTAACTAAATGAAATATTATCATTATCTATTGAAATTTGTTTAACTACTAAAATAATAAATAAAAAACTACACCCCTCTAAAATATTATGATGACCCTCTATTTATTACTAAAATTAACATTATGAAGCCTCATCAAGGATAATTATGTATGTTACAGTACAATATTTTTTGGCATTGTGTTTTGCTAGCTATAGTTAAAACAAGTAAACGGAGATGGGTCCCTAATCAGACTACACGAGGAAAGTCGAACATTTTGTTTTTGCTAGATATCATCCCTCTAAACATATTTTCTGGCTCAGTAATGCGATAAATTACTGTTCTAAGTTCCAACTATTTTAAAGCATCCTTCTTTTACAGTTCTACCTTCTAACATATGCGATAGTAACTACATCATTTAGTAAACTTTAACACTAAGAACTCTATTTTCATCAACAAACGCACATTAGGATCGCATACTTATGATGCACCATCATGGTCCAAAATGCAACAAGGCATATATACCAACATTTCTATACAATCACCAATAATGTTAAAAGAGTCTTGTTAAACCACACCATCAGGGACACATACGATACATTTTAACCATACTAGCAACAAAAAATTTTTAAACTACTAGATTTTACAGTTTTACCTTGAAGCATCTGAAACTGTAATAAGCTTATTTTTGTGCTTATGAGCTTATGTTATTTCACCTAATGTTTCATAAGCCTATTGTTTCCAGCTTATTTGACACATATGGGCTTATATAAGCTCAAAAGCTTCAAAACCAGATAAAAAATTAAAAATGCCCTCATGAAACATAAGTTGAAAGCACATAAGGTCCGCAGCCCAAAAATAAGCTTAAGGGGGTATTTATCTAATCNTTTTCTCTCAATTGGAGAACATTAAATTGTTTTTAATGAAAAACTTATGGATATAGTATATTTAGTTACTTAAATATAAATGAGGTGTTACGTTTGAGAATTTTTTTTTGTTGTTGTTTTAGGTCTTTTTTCCCGTTTGGCCCGCGCCCGTTTAGCCCGTGCCAGTTTAGCCCATAGCCCGTTTTGCCACCTCTAATCTAATCTCATTTGATGAGCATATCAACCTGAGCTAATGAGCTTATAAAGTAGATGACTCCATCACAAACTCGAAACTGGCATTAGCTAAGGGTGTTCGTTTCGGCTTATATAGCCGGGTTATGGGTTGTGGCTTACTAGTATTTTGAAAATTTTCAGCTTATATAAAAGCCGAAACAAACACGCCCTAACAAACAGACAAATATACTTAATTACTTATCATCAAATACTCCAAACACATATATATACACTACAAGCATAAAAATTGTTAAAAGGGTACTTAGTAACGAAGCTTGCGTGATGATTAACGGATTATTAATCTCCTCTTCCTTTTTAACCAAGAATCTAACAGCAGTTAAAACATCGTTTAGCGGGACTACCACGTTGTCAGTAATTGCCAATACAGTTTGTGTACCCTGCAAAAACCAATCAACATGTTTTAGTATCATCGTATCAATTAAAATATAATAAGAAATTTATAGATTTAGGGTTTAAAGAACTAACCATTTGATTAAGAAGAAGAATTGGTTTGGAATTAGGGTTTGAAAATAACTGCAATTGGTCTTAAAAATTAGGAGTTTTATTTAGTTGAATGAAAATAACGCAGAGTTTTAAGCGTGTACGGGTGGGTGGGTGGTTCTAGAATACGGATCCTGACCGACCCAAATCCGGCCCCACGTAAGTGGGATGGGCAACGGGTCGGGTTCGAGACGGGTTTTAGTGTACTTGTACCCGCACCCGTTTATAATATTCAAACCCGTATCTACCCCATTACTCGTCGGGTACCTGATTAATATTATCAATTGATTTTTCGGGTTTCCCCGCGGGTTTCGATTATCCACAATTGAATATTATATGGACAAAATTGCGGTATTAATATTAAGTCACACTAAAATCCACAGAAAAAGTAAAGGAAAACACCATAATATATTCATTTTTTTTTAAAGTTAAAGAAAATGAATACCATATCAAACGATTTAATGCTTTTGAATAATTCATGTACATAATAAAATATGTTATGTAATAGAGATATGTATATAAAAAAAATATAATGGAAGAAATTGTATATAATGTATATATATTCTAGTTAATTAGAATATCAATAAAGCGGGTATAGATTCGGGTAAACAGATACGGGTACAGGTACGGGTAATCGGACAGGTATTACCAGAACCCATACCCGGCTAAAAAATTATATCAATACCCAAACCTGCATCCAAACCCGCCAAACCGCCCCCGAACCCGACCCAATCGGTTCGGGTTTCGGTTTCCCCCGTCGGTTTCGGGTGCTTTTGCCATCCCTACACGTAGGGGTGTTATAAAAGCTGGCCCGACCCTAACCCGAACCCAAATATGTCTTTTCGGGTCTGGTCAATCGGATCAAAAATTATATTCGGGTCAACCCGAGTTCTAAACAAGGTCGGGTTCGAGTATGTTTTTATTAGCCACAACCCGAATTGACCCGACCCGATTTGCACCGAATCCGACTAACCCGGCTCAACTAACACTTTTACAATGTAAAAATACTCGGGTTGATCCAAACCCAACCGGGTCGACCCGAATAACGCCCTTACCCACACGTCTTTCTATTGTTAATCTAGAAGAATAAAGTGATAAACAAAGAGTGAATTTTAGTCCTTGTGGTTTGTCGGGTATTACGGATTCAGTTCATTTTCGTCTGGGATCCTATCCGTTTTTCTCAATTTCATGAATTCTGCTGTTAAGCTTAGCGAAATGACAAAAATACCCTTAGTTTCACATTTAATATTCTGAAAACACTTTTGTTCTCTAAACATTTTTTGTTCATAAAACTCACAACTATAATTTGTTACAAAATACACAAATTTATTCATAATATAGACACAATTGCCATTTCTTCAACGAATTTTATGGATTCAAAACCACATGTGAATGGTAGTGATGGTTTTTTAGTGGTATGTAGCAAGTTGTAGGTGGTGATGGTACCAACAGGTTGCTCGTGGTTGTGGGGATGTCTTTTTAGTGATAAAAGGCAGCTTACAGGTGTATGTGATGGTGGCAGCGATTTGCAAGTACCGGTTTAATGGTGGTTTTTGCAAGTAGTGGTGGTTTTTGTGTTGTCGGGTGTATAAGTTTAAAGAGAAGATGGAACATAAGATTTCGAGAGAGAGACCATGATGTGCGTGTTCGGGGCTGGTATTAAATAAAATAATATGAAATGACAAAAATACCCTCTTGTGTAAAGGTCAAACTCAGTCAAACTGACGGAGTTAATAAAAATGGATTGGATCCGTAATAAATGAAAACCGTAGCGACTGGAACCGAGACAAAAACAAAATAGATTGAATACGTCATATCGATAAACCACGGGGATAATTTATGTAGTTTACTCATAAACAAAATAAACTAAATAACTTTTTTTCAGCTTAGATTATCTGTGAAGATCGAGACTTTTTTGACTTCGGATTAATTTTGAGATCGTTTTCGACACTTTTCTAGCCACCCTCAAATGCACACACATAACGAATTTAAGCTCTTATCATCTTGCGAGAAAAACAAATACCATACAATTATAAAAAACCATTTGGATTGTGGTTAGAAAGATAAACAAACGCCGAAGAAAAAACATTTATGTGGCGTTTGATTTAAACTTAATTGTCTTAAAAAAAAATTTTAAAAAAAAAAGAAAAAAAAATAATAATAAAAAAAAAAAAAAAAAAAAAAAAAAAAAAAAAAAAAAAAAAAAAAAAAAAAAAAAAAAACAACTTATTGTAAAAAGTTATAAGAAAATACTACTTTTTATTAAAATCAAACGATGCCTAACTTTAGATAAACAATTTGAATCATTCGGTCGAAATCTGCTTCCTAAAGATAGCTTATTCTATCACAAAGAAGTTATAAAAAAAATTAGCAAGTAACATGTCTAAAAAACCATTTATATGTTTTGATATTATGACATCACATATGGGATATTATGGCATCACAGATGAGATTTTATGACATTAGAGTATGATTTTTCGATTTTTATCTAATTTTACAATTCCAGTCCCGCAAACACAAACGTGTTAATAATAAGACGCGACCTAAACAACTTTGCTTAGGACACTAATAATTTGTGCCAAAGAAAGACCATATGACCGAATTTTGAAGCTTTAATCCACAAACTTATATCATGATCATCCAAAGAAAGACCATAGACCACTTCATATCAATTTAGTTTAGTATTCATGAACTAACATCCTCACATAAAATTAGAATCATTTCGTCTATATCACCCTTTTTCACATGTACACCCAGGGGCGGACCTAGGCTTCGACTTTGGGGGGCGGTGCCCTCCACGACTCGTCGAAAAAGTTCAGATTTTAGTGTAAAAAATTTTTTTTGGGACCATTTTATTAAAGTGCACCCCTCCAAAAAATCAAATTGCCCCCCCACCTTGAAGCCAAAAATGTAAAAATCTTAGTTTTTAATGTTAAAAAAAAAATTATGACCTTTTTATTAAGATGCATCACGAATTTTTATCAAAAATTTTTTTTTTGCCCCCCGCTTTAGAAAATCCTGGGTCCGCCACTTAACACCCTCGCCGTCACAAAAAACACACTCACTAACAAAAACACATTCGTACCACGAAAACATATATGTTTATGCTGAAAGCTATTAGTTTTGCAAGACAACTTTGATTTTGTGATTGAAAACGTGAAATGTGTGTTGGGGTGGGGCAAACCTATTCATATGCAAAAAGATATTAAAGTTGAAGCACTAGAATGATCAAAGAACCCAACCACAAAAGGATGGAAATGCAATCATTCGCACTACACTATGCATCTTTTGTTACATAAAGTTTTGCCATTTTTTAAAAATAAAGAAATGTTACTTTTATCATAGAAAAACGTATTAACAATCACAACAACTAATAATAGAGAGTGTTATAGTAGAATATATTGACTATTAATAGTATTTGTTACGTAGAAGTATTCAATAGGTGTTGCTTTTCCACAATGGCAACTAGGGACCATTTGTATCTTTATATTGTAGGGCACACAATCAATTTTTCCTACTTTGCTTTATAATCATGTCATTAAAAAACAAACTCTAGATTCATTACAACCGTGATGAATCTTGTCTTTTGTTAATATACGAGGATTTGCACCCGCGCGTTGCCGCGGTATGTTTGCATACGTAAGATAGGCAAAAAAAGAGGCTCGAGGTTATTGTAGTGCGTTGGATTCCCAGGGCTTGGTTAGTTTAACATAAACATTGAATTAACAATGCTAGTGTGTTTAATTATTTGTTAGCGCAACACACATATTAACAGCTTCAATAAAACACATTATGCATGTTCAATACAGCACTTCATGCAAAAATAATTCTGTTAACATGACACAACTATGACTTACCAACATAAGTGTTTTTTTAAATATCAATCTGCTCAATCTTTTTACTATCAACATGTGCTAAGAAAACAGACCTTGTGTGCAACACTTGTAACTTCTTTATATGCACCGCTTTTAATCTATTCATATTACTTCTTTAGAGCTAATCTGTTGCTGCTCAAAGCGTATTTGCTGACGAAACCTGGTCTGAACTTCTGCAACTACAGGACCTAGAAAATCAGGACCTAGAAAACCAAATCTCGTAATTAGTTTTGCTACTAAAGAACACAATATTACATAAACAAATAGTAATAACTTACAACATATCCGTCACATCTTCCAGTTTTAGTAGAGGCTGGCGGTGTTTGTGCAGTCACTTGCATCAAGCTGGTTCTGTTCCTTTGCTCTCATTATAAGCATTCTTCAGAATGCCATTTCTTCTATAACTGAAAGTCAAACAGATTAATTACTGAATATGGTATTTCTCTCGAACTTCAATGCATAAAAATACACGTTGGGTGACCTACAACCTGTTTGACCCCTTCCTTTTAATCTAATTATAGGTGACTGTTTTGATTTGACCCGTTAAAAAAAAAAAAAAAAAAAAAAAAAAAAAAAAAAAAAATTCAATCCAGTCACTGTATTTTCCAAACTCAAGTGAAAACAAATAAAAAGCGAACAAATATAATAGAAAGAGTGGTAACCTCATTTTTTAGCCAAAAGCAAATACATCGAATACATCCTGCTTGTTTGAGACTGATCCAACCAAAAGTGAATCATGAAGTTCTCTTCTTTGGAAAGCAGCTTCTGCCTGAGAGACACCCGTGTGGCTGCGAGATCAATCCTAGCAAGGTGTACACATATTTCCTTATAAATTATAAATACTTAAATATTAGTCCGTATATGCTAACTTTAATTAGACGCATTATCAGGTAAATACCATTATTTTACCTTGCAAATCATATATTTAAAGACATTAAAAACAATTTTATACAATATTTTGATTAATAACCTATGTAGTTCAAACCTGCCTTCATAATTTAAACCTATAATTTGAACCAAATTCATTCGTGATAAGTAAAATACCTCATAAAGTGATTAAACCATTGGCTAATCTTATTTTCTAAATACACTATATGTTGTAGCCAAGTCTCTACTTATCTATATATATTATCCACATAATCTTCTGACTCGATAACACAATTATTCAAAATTATGATGCACCACATATATTTCAACCCTTAATTTCCGTATCGAGATTATTTAATACCAGCCTAAGTATGTACAGTACCTTAATAAGATTTGTATTTTCTTATAACCATTGTAAATTAAAGAGTTAATCTAGGTGTAATGGAGTGTTTGGCATAAGGCAAGCCATCTCAAACACAAAGATGGCAAGTACCAGAATGTTAAGGTCCTCTCATCCTTATGGGTAAGTCCATAAGCCTAACTGAATAAGGTCATTGACTGCAAGAAAAGAACTAAACTCCTTAGAAGACCAAAGTTGCATTAAGTAATAATGAGCCCTTCATTCTAATTAATCACTTGTACTATTATTCTATTCATCCACATGAATGATAAAAATTACCTAATGCATCTAACAAAGGGTTGTCTCATAGAAGTATCCATCAAACTCAAAACCTAAGCCAATAAATGACTATTTTTTTTGGTTTCCCAAAATAGATGAAATACGTAGTCACATAAATACAATATGGCAAGAAACAAAAATCAGAAATCTTATTACCTTGAAGTTCATCGCTGCTTGATTCTACACATTATGTCCCTGTATCATGAATCAAAAAAGGAGCAGCAGAATGGTTTTGTTACAGATNATTTAAAGACATTAAAAACAATTTTATACAATATTTTGATTAATAACCTATGTAGTTCAAACCTGCCTTCATAATTTAAACCTATAATTTGAACCAAATTCATTCGTGATAAGTAAAATACCTCATAAAGTGATTAAACCATTGGCTAATCTTATTTTCTAAATACACTATATGTTGTAGCCAAGTCTCTACTTATCTATATATATTATCCACATAATCTTCTGACTCGATAACACAATTATTCAAAATTATGATGCACCACATATATTTCAACCCTTAATTTCCGTATCGAGATTATTTAATACCAGCCTAAGTATGTACAGTACCTTAATAAGATTTGTATTTTCTTATAACCATTGTAAATTAAAGAGTTAATCTAGGTGTAATGGAGTGTTTGGCATAAGGCAAGCCATCTCAAACACAAAGATGGCAAGTACCAGAATGTTAAGGTCCTCTCATCCTTATGGGTAAGTCCATAAGCCTAACTGAATAAGGTCATTGACTGCAAGAAAAGAACTAAACTCCTTAGAAGACCAAAGTTGCATTAAGTAATAATGAGCCCTTCATTCTAATTAATCACTTGTACTATTATTCTATTCATCCACATGAATGATAAAAATTACCTAATGCATCTAACAAAGGGTTGTCTCATAGAAGTATCCATCAAACTCAAAACCTAAGCCAATAAATGACTATTTTTTTTGGTTTCCCAAAATAGATGAAATACGTAGTCACATAAATACAATATGGCAAGAAACAAAAATCAGAAATCTTATTACCTTGAAGTTCATCGCTGCTTGATTCTACACATTATGTCCCTGTATCATGAATCAAAAAAGGAGCAGCAGAATGGTTTTGTTACAGATGACCAATACCAACCTGTGGCCTTGTCGCAGCGTTGATATCAAATGAACCCAGACCAACCTGTAATGCCTTATTGGCGACGTGCGTGTATTCAATTAGTTTCGAAACAAAAGCAATAGTTAAGTATAAGAGCAAGCTATAAAAGTATATTTTGAAACAAATACAGTTTATTAGGAAAGAAACCTTGTTCACCTTGGCCTTCCACATTCATCAACCCCACAGGTTCACTACAAAAGACCATAAGAAAGTCCTTCTCGCATATCTTCATGAGCTATCCGTGGCTGGCAGATCTTTCTGCTCAAATTGCAAGAAGCAAATATGTCTGCATTCAATGGTTTTTGAAAAAAAAAAAAAAAAAAAAAGACAGTTAAGTATAAGAAATAATTTCTAAAACCATATTATTAAGCAGAAATAAATTTTCACCTTCAAATTCAATGTTACTTGATCCAACATGATGAATGGCAGTATCTTGGATTAAACTGAAATAGTGAAATCGTGGGGCTCAGATTTGAAAGTGCGAAAGTGGACAAAAGGATATCTCAGCCCACCTCTCTATCTCTCTCGGTCTCTCTAGAACCATCTCACTCACGCTCTTTATGTCTCGCGCTCTCTATCTAGAAATGAAAACACCAAAAGGATATCCGAGCCCACCTGTCTATCTTTCTTAGCTTCTTCCTACTTTGTTCAGTATGCCTATTACCATTACCGAACAAACTCTTTTTACTTCATTATCAAACTTAAAGTTCCTGAAAATCAACAATCCAACTCATGAATAACACAAAAACTTAAATGACTAAAACCCCAAATTTTTTTGCCCGTCAGATAAGGTAAAACAAACATCCACTTAAAACACTTACAAACTATAACCAGCTTTGATATGGCACTTTTTCACACATCCTCGTCTGCATGCATTATCTTTTTAATCCGTGCCTGCAATGGATTACCTGAAAATATTAAAAGGGATGAGTCACTGCATCATTCAACCTCGTTAAAAAAATAACCCGTTTAAACAACTGTGTAGATGACATACACTTCAGAAAGTTTCTCGTTACCGTTTTTATCCTGAATGTGCTTAAATAAGTAATGTAACTCATGGCGTTTATCACCTGAAAAACATAAACAAATCAAATATTGAAGCAAACACCACCTTAAACACGAAAAAAGAGCCCCAAAGGCCGCTTCTTAGTATACAGGTATAATATGCAACCCAAAGCCCCTTGCCTTTTATTAGCTTCATCAACCAAGAATTACATCATGAGCCTATCTATTATGTTACAATACAAAAAATCAAATAAGCAATTAAAAAACCCAAACCCACTATAACAAAAAAATTCAACATTAGCCTCATATTATAGTCACTGGCTTCAATATCATGTAAGAAACAATTTAGTTGCCAAAGATTTTCAAAAGATTCAAATCTAATGCTAAAAGAATCAAATGAAACATTATAACCAAAAGAATCAACTAAGTTGAAACATGGCATTATAACCAATATTTACATAACAAATTTANATAACAGTTTACATCAAAACCTTTCGAATCTTGAAAATAAATTTATATCAAAAGTATATATGAAACCTTTCAAATTATTCCAAATTTACAAAAAGTATATAAAAACCATAAACTTTATTATGACAAAATTTACATAATAAGTTTTATAAAAAAAATTATACAATACCTATAATAGCAAATATTAACATTTTAAGAATAAAGCATATTATTTTCTGGCGGTAGCAACGATTTCCTGTGAAGGCAGAAAACTTACCGGCGATAGCGACGACGGTCACTCTTTCCGGCGAGTAAATGATGGCTACAGCGGCAGCAATCGGCGGCACTAACAAAAAAAACCATAAATGGTTTGAAATTATAATGTGCTTATAAGATGAATTATGTAGTTTCAAACACCCCCTGTAGAAACAACTTCATCCTAACACTCAAAATTATAAAATCCCAATGGGTTTGAAATAATGCTAAATATAAACGGACAAACAACTTCATCCTAACACTCTAAACAGGTTAATTTGCCTTAAAGATTAGCAGATAAGCAAATGAAAGTAATCCGGAAAAGGTCATTCGCTTACGGTTTAGGGGGCTTGGTCAAATTAGCAAAAATCGTCACTGGTTGATATCTTTTGTCTCAGCTATCTCTATTTACACTAATTTGCTTTCATACTTTGGACCACATATGTTACCCTCTAAGGAGTAAGGACCATTACCAAAATTTATTACAAACTTGTATGTAATTTATCAATTTTTTTTAATATATTGCAACTAAAATCCTACTTTGGCTCGGGTAACTTTAAAAGCATATGAAATCGAACTTAAAATTTGACTTGTTAGCTAAATCAAAATATGAATACACTAATTGCAAACTACTGACTCACCAAAGACATTTTTTTACTTGTCAAACGCATTTGCAGTCCGCTCTAAAGACATTTTTTGGTTGTTATAGCCTGAACCAAACATTCCGAATTCCTATACCTCACCCAAGTTCATGCTATTTCTGTAGTGGCGTGGCAATAAACATTATGCATATTGCACATGTTGTACATTAAGGTGTTAAGAAATCACATATACTCACCAACGATTCTGCTTGGTCCGATAATTTTGGTTGATACCCCAGCGAGATGTTCTTCATCGTCGCAATAAAGTTTCCAAAACCCACAACAGTTGCTGCAACACCTTTATGATTTCAGTTGTTTCTATTTTTTTTACAGGTAGCTTCCTTTTTTCCCTGCATTCGTATTTCTGACAATTAGTACTTTTGGGGTCTGCATTTATATGTTAAACTTGTAAAACTAATACCCATATAGTAGAAAGCTGACACATACATTATATGACTGCAGAGTGTGTATAAAAGAAATTTGGGATTGGCTGTCAAATTGGAGCGCAGGTCCAGGATGTTATGCTTTCCCGGTACGTTTGTATCCTCATGAGGCATGTATGCAAGTGTTGTGCTACACTTCAGAAAGTGTAACGCTACCATTTTTATCCTGGATGCGCTTAAATATATAATTTAGCTACTGGCGTTTATTACCTGAAAAACAAAAATAGATGAAATATTCAGTAAACGGCATGACTTTAAACATGAAAAAAACTTGATGACTATCGAATTACAACCAAATTGCACTTTATGTATCTCCATAACTAAAACACCAAGAGTGGCAACCTGATTATTCAAAAGCGCCAACTCCATCTTTGCATAAACATATCGGATATGGCATTGTTAAGACAGCAAAAACTGTGGCTAGGTAGTTAGCTGTTTTACCTACATGCCGTAAGCAAATTCCCAAATTTTAATGTGTGTCTGTGATTGCTTATTACAACTACTTATTAAAGGGCATTGCAAAAGATGATCCTTAAATATGGTTTATGTCGAAATAACTATTAGATAGGAAGCTAACCAAATACACAGGCCTAAAACTACTCATCTTAACATCAGAAATTACATAGCCCTGAGCAATTCGGTTCTATTCACTTTACATACACTCTGAACAGATTATTAGTTATATCAAAAACAAAATAAGCATATAATTACCTTGGATAAAAAAATCATGCCAGCGACACTACATCCTTCTTTGCAATTCATGCATCCCATTCAAAAAGGTAAATACTGCTTCGTGCAGATAGCGTATGGTCACATATTAGCAGCTTGACAATTTTTCCTACAAAAGAATCAAAACACCTCAAATATTAATCCAACCAATAATCTCATTAAATAAAAACTAAACCCATTCACTATAAGCCTATAACCTAAATTAACCCCTAAAAATTTACTAAAAAACAGAAAAAAAAAATAATAATAAAAAAAAACCAAATTAAATGAAAACTCTAAGTTTATCAAAAAAAACATAATATCAGGAATTATATTTTTCAGGTAACCTAATTCCTCATCTTCTTGAGCAAAAACCTAATTTTTTCCCTCTTGATTAACCGCAATTAAACCTTTAACCAAACCCTAAAGATCAACATGCTACCTTTTTTTCTTGAGCCGATCATTTGTGGGTTTTTGTAGACCTTTCTTCACAGATGTTATGTATTAAAACCTGCAATTAAACATAAACATGTGAATAAAAATACTAACTTTTTATCAAAAAAGAAATTAAATAAAACTGGAATAAAAAAAATTGATGAACCCTAGATCTAATAAATATAAAGAGGGCATAACCTGAAATTGATTTAGGATTAGCCGATCATTTTTTGTGTGTGTGTGTGTTTCTGAGGGTGAAGGTGGGGAAGGAGAACTGTGAAGAAATATCTAGAATGGGGAAATACGTGGGAAAATAAGAGAACGTGAGTTTTATACCAAGGGAGCAAAAGAACTGTAGCAAAAAAGGTATTGTTCCTAAGAACCCCGGTAAATGTAATATAGTATAATGTATTTAATGTCAACATATAGTTATCATGGAGCAAAAGCTTGCAAATCTTTCTATTGTGGCTTTAGACATAAGCGGAAAAAATTATTTGTCTTGGGCGTTGGAAGCCGAGACATACTTGGATGCACATGGGCTTGTGGATACAATCCACGCAGGAAAACAAACAACTAATATGCAAAAAGCCCAGGCATTGATGTTCTTAAGACATCACCTCCATGTGGACTTAAAAACAGAGTATCTCACAGTGAAAGGTCCACTAGCCTTTTGGAATAAGTTAAAGGATCGATATGACCACCAGAAAACGGTCATCTTGCCAAGGGCAAGATATGAATGGACTCACTTAAGGCTCCAAGATTTCAAAACAGTGAGTGAATTTAACTCGGCCATGCATCGCATAACCTCCACATTGTTATTATGTGGGGACTCAATTAGTGATGCCGAGATGTTGGAAAAGACTTTTTCCACATTCCATGCTTCGAATATACTATTACAACAGCAATATCGAGCCAAGGGATTCACTAAATATAGTGACCTAATTTCATGCTTACTTGTGGCCGAAGAAAATAATGAGCTTTTAATGAAAAATCATGATAATCGTCCAACTGTTACCGCTCCTTTATCGGAAGCGCATGCGACAACTTATCACAATGGAGGTCGTGGTCGTGGTTATGACCGTGGACGAGGTTATGGTTCTAGTCGAGGTTATGGTTCTGGTCGTGGTCGTGGTCAAGGGCGTGGCAATGGTAGAGGTAATTATCATGCTGTTAATCATGATGTTCACTTTAAGAACAACAATGGCCACAAAAAGTGGCAAGATAAGGGAAATATTAATAAGCATGAAGGAGGAAGAAAAGATAAGGCCTTGGAAGTCAATGATGCATGCTATCGTTGTGGCAGTTTTAATCACCGGGCAAAATTATGTCGTACACCAAAGCATTTGGTGGACCTCTATCAACAGTCTATTAAGAATGGAATCCTTGTGCATCAAGAAGCATATATCGAAAAGGTGTTTAAAAGATTTTATATGGATAAATCACATTCACTAAGCACTCCAATGATTGTTAGGACACTTGATGTTAAAAAGGACCCATTTCGACCTCAAGAAGCTGATGAGGAAATTCTTGGTCCTGAAGTTCCATATTTAAGTGCTATTGGAGCTTTAATGTATCTTGCTGGTCATACACGACCGGATATAGCATTTGCTGTAAATTTATTAGCAAGATATAGTTCTTGTCCTACGAAGAGGCACTGGAATGGAATAAAACAGATATTTCGATATCTTCAAGGTACAAAGGATATAGGGTTATTTTTCACTAACCCATCGAATACAAGTTTAGTTGGTTTTGCAGATGCGGGATATATGTCTGACCCTCACAATGGTCGATCTCAAACTGGATATGTATTTACAAGTGGAGGAACAGCAATTTCATGGCGTTCAGTTAAGCAAACGATCTCAGCAACTTCATCCAACCATGCAGAAATTCTAGCAATACATGAAGTAAGTCGAGAATGTGTGTGGCTAAGAAGTGCAATACAACACATTCGTAGATCATGTAGGGATTCTTCAGAGAAGGAAGCACCAACAATTTTACATGAAGATAATGCAGCTTGTATTGCTCAACTTAAAGAAGGTTATATCAAGGGCGATAGGACGAAGCATATTTTACCAAAATTCTTCTTCACTCATGACTTACAGAAGAATGGTGATATTATTGTTCAACAAGTTCGTTCATGCGATAATCTGGCGGATCTATTTACGAAGGCACTTCCTACATCAACATTTAAGAAACTAAGTCACAACATTGGGATGCGCCGACTCAAAGAGCTCAAGTGATGTAGTCATCAGAGGGAGATAATACACGCTGCACTCTTTTTCCCTTAGTCATGGTTTTGTCCCACTGGGTTTTCCTGACAAGGTTTTTAATGAGGCAACAATTCCTAAGTGTATTAAAATATGGACATCCAAGAGGGAGTATTATGGATCATTATATTGTGGATGTCCATAACTAATAAGAGGCCGATGACCCATTTAGCTATTAGGGTTTTTACCCTAATATTATCTTATATATACCCCATGTATATTTTGACATTAGGAATTAATAGAAGAATATTCATTCCCTCATTATTGTTTATAACACCTATTAATTAAATAATAACACGTGGCTAGCAAAATTCTAAAATATTAAATGAGGCTCATTTATTTTCAAACCAACTTAAAACCAACCCAACCCCCTAGCTTTTACAAAAGGTGGATTTTAAGCATTAACTCATGTACATAAATCAGAGCCAAAGAAACCTAACACAGTTTTTTAGTCCAAATCCAAATCATGGAGTCTAAACCCTTAAACCAAACTGCACCTAAAGGTAATAGATACTCCACGTTTCATTGTCAGAGAAATACATATGTTTTATCTTAATCCCAGCCACTTAGCCAATTTTAGTAGAAACCCATATATCTGCTTTTATATAGGCGCATCTTAATCTATCCCTCCAACCAAACATTTAAAATAAAGCCAAACCCAAATATCAGAGGCGATCCCTCTCTACGAAACGCCTCCCGAGTTATTATGTTCAAAAACAACACAAAACAAACAATAAATTCTCATTCCATTCACAGATACCAACCACTACCTAATAAAAAAAAGACACGGTACGTTTTTTGCGGTAAAGATAAATTGGTGGCAGGGTAAATAAGTCAAAAGTAATTCAGTTGGCACAGTTAAAAAGACCAAAAGGTTACCAATCGAGACCGAAACGGCACTGTTAGAAACAAACACCTGCAGTGCCGAAACAAAACTCCTACTCGATCTCACACAAATCGATCGAGACAGATACAATCATTTAGCGCAAAATGGATACCGAATTGAAAGAGATGCTAACCGATCTCCATAATCTCAAATCCTCATTGTCCGATCCATCTCATCTCGCTTCAATCGATCAAGTATCCTTTCTTTTTTATTAATCAACGGTTTAATATCGATGTTTACTAAGCACTTATTTTCATCCCAGGATTTTAGAAAATATTTTTTTGTTAATAAGTAGATGAATGACGTTCTAAATCGTGTTTATGTGACATGCATAGCGAAATTATTTACCTGAGGCCCATCACATTTTATAAAAGTTAGGATTTATATAATGTTATCGAAATTTTAGGTTAAATGAAAATTGAAACTAGGAATTATTGTCATTTTGAACAACTATACCAAATTCTGCTAGAGCGGGGTACGGGAAGTTAGAATGTAGACAAATCAATGAATCATACCCCTACCCTAGGAAGACCTCCGTTAAGTGTATGTGCGCGGGTGAATGTGCTCAAATATGACGTGTCTTTGTGTATATATATGTGAGTGTGTGAAATTACAAGGAAATTGGGTCTATGAACAAAATTGTTGTCATTTTGAAGTTACACTTAAATAGTTGCGATATGCTAATCGTTGTTTTATATCGTTGCATTGACACTAACAATTTAACCAAATTGAACTACTGAAATAGCGTTACTGCGTGCAGTTAAAAGCTTGAAATGAGAGTCAAGACCAACTGTATTTTCAGTTATGACCAGGGGCAGAGCCAGAAATTTTTGCTAGGGGGGGCATATTTTGATAATCTTTAGAAACTACATTACAAAATGGTTATTAAGGGGGCAAATTATAAAAAAAAAATCCAGATATTTTAGATAATTTACACTACAATTTTTTTGCTAGGGGGACACGTGACCCCGGGACTCCTCCCTATCTCTGCCCATGGTTATGACTTGTGTCTAGTTGAATGGCATGTCGGAAATGTGCCTTTAGATGATCATTTAACGTAATTGGTAGATAAGGTATTATAAAACATTTTGTTGAATAGCTTCTTCTTTAGTCGTTGCATTAAGCGTAACTGCATTTTTTAGGCAGATATTGGCATTTAATTATGCTAATACGAAGGATTATTTTTGTTCTTTGTTGTTAAATGTGACTTATGTGATGACAGATTAGGGCGCGCGCTGAAAATCTCACCAGTCTTGTAACATCTGCACAATCTCGCCGCTCAAAAGTCAAGGTTTGTCTATATTCATACCACCTCCAGTTCATATTAATAAAGTTATTCCTGAACTAAACTATACCGTATTTGATGTCAGGACATGAGTGCAGAGGTTGTAGATAGCAACCCGTATAGTAGGCTCATGGCGCTGCAGAGGATGGGAATCGTGGACAACTATGAGAGAATACGAGGATTTTCAGTAGCCATAGTTGTCTGTACTCTGTACTGAACCCATCTTATTATTTTTTTTTTACTTGATTGTTATTTGCATCAAATAGTCACTTCTATTACAATCACAGAGTGCATACTTCACTGAATATATTTGTTTTTACGAGGGTTATGTTTTGTGACATCATTTTTTTACTCCTAAATCATCATATTTATAGTTATGTTCAAGGAAAATGGGTAGAATGATCAGTGATCACATAACCCTTTTGGTTTTCACGTGGAAAAACATTATGAATATGTTGATTCATTACACTATTTGTTGACACACGTTAGTGAAAACCCATGAAACTTCCATGTCCAGTTTATTCCCTTTCTCGGTATATTAGCCTTCTTATCGCAATAATAACCATGTAGACCACAATTATATTATGTGATTATGTCAACTCTAAGTAGCCATGCCAACCTTCCTGAAAAGGGGAGGGCTTTATCCCATTTGAGCCTATGTGGTGGTTGGCTAAAATCCCGTGAATTAGTCGGCCAAAAGGTCGGAAACCATGGTTAACCAAAAAAAAAAAAAAAAAAGTTCTAAAAGATGACTCTACTTTTTTTCAGTTCAAACTGCTTTAAGTGCACTAGATTGTATGATGCTTTTCACAGTTTAAACTGCTTCGAGTATTTTTAAACCATTGTTTTGCTTATATTTTTTCATTGAAGTATCTTGGTGTTTATACAGGGTATTGGTGGGGTGGGGAGTGTAGCTGCTGAAATGCTGACAAGATGTGGTATAGGCCGTCTTTTGTTGTATGATTATGATACAGTGGAGTTGGCCAACATGAATAGGCTATTTTTCCGTCCTGAGCAGGTGTGCATAAAATAGTTTTTATCTTTCCTTTTTTCCCCCTAATTAGTCTAGCTCGATTTTGTATTATACTCTTACGAATTTTTAACCTTATGTTTTTACCCCCTTTATACAAACCAAAATACTAATTTACTATCAATTTTTTCGGATGCTGAGTTGTTAATGTTGCTAGACATGTTAGCATGCTAACATTGACTTTACCTTTCTCAGGTTGGTATGACCAAGACTGATGCTGCTGTCCAAACCTTGTCAGAGATAAATCCAGATGTTGTGCTAGAGGTAAATATTTTCAAAACAACTATTAAAAATAATGCTGTGTATTGTCGAATTCTATTGTAAGTATATCAAAGTTGTATATCCGCTTCTACCACGGTATCTGTCATCATAGTTCATTTAAGTAACCATATTGATTGTCGAAAATTTGAAGTGCTAGAGGCCAGATTTAAATTGATTGTTGATTTGTTTCTAAGAAATGCAATGAAATCGGCCTTTTTTATGGTAATGGTGTGGCTAAAGGAACACTTTTTGTTATCTTAATCCTCATACCTCAACCCAATATGAGTTCAGGATTCCGTATAAGGTTTTTGCAATTAGTTCTTGACATACATGAATTGTTTTTTAATGGAATCAAAAAAAGATTTTGATAACATTTTTTTTTTCATTATTGTATCCAAAGCCTACTTTGAATTGCACATGAGTTTTCTTATAGGCTATAGATCTTATGTTTAAAAATCGAAAATGTGCAACTTCTCCGTGTCGTGGATGCGTACAATCATGGGATACCCGTCTCTTATTTACTTCCATGTATCAAGGATTAATAACCTATGTTAGCTAATCGACATTAACTACCAAAGGCATATCCATATATTATGGCTGTTTTAGGTTGACTTTTATTCTCACAAATGTTATTGGAATGATACATGCCTTGTCCCACATTGCTCACGAGTCACGACTAAGGAGATTATGGGTATTTAAGGTACAAGAATCAAATTTTGAATTGGTAGACGTGTTTTGGTACAATGCCAGTGCATTGTACTAAAAAAAAGGTTTGGTTCTTGTAACTTAAATACTCAACATCTCTTCTATTCGTGAGCATTATGGAATATGTATTATGGAATTCTAGAGGTTCATGAAAAGACAATGGGTTTAGTTTTCTTCCCCTACCTCACATTGCCGCCAAAAATACTAAGACCAGCCACCATGCAACAAAAACTATACCACTGTGCCTATTGACCCCTCTCTCCCAAAACACTGTGTTATAACCCCTTCATAGTTTCATCATGTATAGATGTGGCCGTGGACACTGCGGTTACGGTGGTTGTGGGGGTGGCAATTGACAAGTAATGACAACCATCGGCAAGTCATTCTCAAGGTAGAGACAGAGGGAATGCCCATTGATATGTATGGCCGGGGTCAGGGCGTGGGGGTTAGTCATTCTCTGTCATCAACGTCTGTGCTTTGAGCCTTTGAGAATGAAACGACTGTGGTTGTCCGGCCCTTGTTCTTGTCCACAGCAGCACTTGCAACGGCCACAACTCNGTGGCCGCGTGGGGGTTAGTCATTCTCTGTCATCAACGTCTGTGCTTTGAGCCTTTGAGAATGAAACGACGGTGGTTGTCCGGCCCTTGTTCTTGTCCACAGCAGCACTTGCAACGGCCGCAACTCTTTGTATTCATAACCTTGTACTGACACTGTAAAGCTATCCAGCTGGAATAAACACAACAGTTTCAGAGAGAGTGGGTTGAAGGGGTGCTATGCATCTAATATATTATGATATACTCCCATATCACTTGATGTGTTAATGTTTCAATAAGCGTTATTTTAAGCTAGAAGACTCAAGTTATTGTTGTTGCTTAATGACTCAAGTGAAGCCTAAGTGGATTTCTAAATGGGCCCATTATCATATAGTGTATGATATATGAAATATAATCTGTTTATGGATCATATGTACATATAGTGATTTAAGTTCAATATTGTGTTAATTGATTCAACTGCTTTTCGAAATGGCAAATTCCATCATTGCATTTGGCACAAAGTTACCTCCAAGCCAAGTAATTTGATTGATAAAGATGAGGATAATTTACAACACTTAGTTCAAGAATTAACTGGGATACTTAAACCCATGTAACTGATTAAATTAATCCCAAATAACAAAACAGCAGGGTTAGATAATTTCATTTATTCAATTATCGATTCAAGATCGATGCCTATATAATTTGTTATTCTTACGGCATCTGTCTACTATGTTTACTATTGTCAGAGCTTTACCCTGAACATAACAACAGTGCAAGGCTTCGAGACTTTCATTACAAGTCTCACAAACAAATCTTTTTGTAAAGAGAAAGAAGGAACCGGTGTGGATCTTGTTTTGAGCTGTGTCGATAATTACGAAGCAAGAATGGTCGTAAATCAGGTCAGAGTGGTGCTATTTTTATCATGTTTAGCTGAGCTTAGTTTGTGCTTTTGTATCCATAGCTGATTAATGTTTTATTTCATACGGAGGCTCATTCATATCAAGCTAGTGATGAGCTTTCTTGAGTTATGGTGTAGCTAACTGAATGCTGTTTTGACAGGCATGCAATGAATTGAATCAAACTTGGATGGAATCAGGTAAGTAAACGAAATTTTCTTAGTTTTGGTTCATCATGTGGGAAAAAAAAACCAAATATTGTGAACCCACCTTTCTCTTGATTTATGATCCTTGTCTTTAACCAGGAACACTTTCTAGGATTGTTTATCTTGATTTGTCCTTGATTGTTGGTTATCTATTCAGTTTTGTAAATAAGGCTGTGTAATCTACCTGAAAAACATCCTCTATATTACAGAAAATAAATATTCTGTTAATAAAATAAAAGGATTTATGCCGAGTAGAGACATCCCTACCGGCTACCGAAAGTATTTCCCGTAGAACATTTACCTTACATATTGTACATGGGTTCATAATTTCATATTTCATACGAATATGCCTGAAATTGTTTACTTATTCTTAAGAATGGTTTGTAATTTGTATTACCTGTTACATATTATAGTCCAATTTCTGCTATTTGACTGTTTGGTATGTTTTTGGGCAGGTGTGTCTGAGGATGCTGTTTCAGGTCATATACAGTTATTGATTCCTGGAGAAACTGCTTGTTTTGCCTGTGCACCTCCTTTAGTAAGTCTAACTACTTAAAAAAACGAACTTTAAATGTTCACCCATCCCNGTGGGGGTTAGTCATTCTCTGTCATCAACGTCTGTGCTTTGAGCCTTTGAGAATGAAACGACTGTGGTTGTCCGGCCCTTGTTCTTGTCCACAGCAGCACTTGCAACGGCCACAACTCTTTGTATTCATAACCTTGTACTGACACTGTAAAGCTATCCAGCTGGAATAAACACAACAGTTTCAGAGAGAGTGGGTTGAAGGGGTGCTATGCATCTAATATATTATGATATACTCCCATATCACTTGATGTGTTAATGTTTCAATAAGCGTTATTTTAAGCTAGAAGACTCAAGTTATTGTTGTTGCTTAATGACTCAAGTGAAGCCTAAGTGGATTTCTAAATGGGCCCATTATCATATAGTGTATGATATATGAAATATAATCTGTTTATGGATCATATGTACATATAGTGATTGAAGTTCAATATTGTGTTAATTGATGCAACTGCTTTTCGAAATGGCAAATTCCATCATTGCATTTGGCACAAAGTTACCTCCAAGCCAAGTAATTTGATTGATAAAGATGAGGATAATTTACAACACTTAGTTCAAGAATTAGTCGCTAACTATGGCAACTGGGATACTTAAACCCATGTAATTGATTAAATTAATCCCAAATAACAAAACAGCAGGGTTAGATAATTTCATTTATTCAATTATCGATTCAAGATCGATGCCTATATAATTTGTTATTCTTACGGCATCTGTCTACTATGTTTACTATTGTCAGAGCTTTACCCTGAACATAACAACAGTGCAAGGCTTCGAGACTTTCATTGCAAGTCTCACAAACAAATCTTTTTGTAAAGAGAAAGAAGGAACCGGTGTGGATCTTGTTTTGAGCTGTGTCGATAATTACGAAGCAAGAATGGTCGTAAATCAGGTCAGAGTGGTGCTATTTTTATCATGTTTAGCTGAGCTTAGGTTGTGCTTTTGTATCCATAGCTGATTAATGTTTTATTTCATACGGAGGCTCATTCATATCAAGCTAGTGATGAGCTTTCTTGAGTTATGGTGTAGCTAACTGAATGCTGTTTTGACAGGCATGCAATGAATTGAATCAAACTTGGATGGAATCAGGTAAGTAAACGAAATTTTCTTAGTTTTGGTTCATCATGTGGGAAAAAAAAACCAAATATTGTGAACCCACCTTTCTCTTGATTTATGATCCTTGTCTTTAACCAGGAACACTTTCTAGGATTGTTTATCTTGATTTGTCCTTGATTGTTGGTTATCTATTCAGTTTTGTAAATAAGGCTGCGTAATCTACCTGAAAAACATCCTCTATATTACAGAAAATAAATATTCTGTTAATAAAATAAAAGGATTTATGCTGAGTAGAGACATCCCTACCGAAAGTATTTCCCGTAGAACATTTACCTTGCATATTGTACATGGGTTCATAATTTCATATTTCATACGAATATGCCTGAAATTGTTTACTTATTCTTAAGAATGGTTTGTAATTTGTATTACCTGTTACATATTATAGTCCAATTTCTGCTATTTGACTGTTTGGTATGTTTTTGGGCAGGTGTGTCTGAGGATGCTGTTTCAGGTCATATACAGTTATTGATTCCTGGAGAAACTGCTTGTTTTGCCTGTGCACCTCCTTTAGTAAGTCTAACTACTTAAAAAAACGAACTTTAAATGTTCACCCATCCCTTTGCCTTTCGGATCTCACTGTACATTTGACCCCCATGTTTCTTTGGCCAATAAATGAGTAATACTGTTTGACATGACTTTGTTAATGATGGTATCATTTAAGAATTAAGAGATTAGCGTTATAAAACATTATCTATTTTCTATTGGATTCATTTCTTTTTCTGTTTGAAACTCCCAGTATTAGATTTCAGTCATTTGTTTTAATATAACATATGAGCTATTTATGTTCTTTACTCCCTAATATCATGGCTTTCTAAATGTTAATTCGCTTTATATTTAGGTTGTTGCGTCTGGGGTGGATGAACGTACACTAAAGCGTGAAGGAGTTTGTGCTGCATCTTTGCCTACTACTATGGTCAGCAACACCTTTTGCACCTCAAATGCATTGTTTCCTAAGTGTGTTTTCAGTAGTTCCTGGACTTCATACTATTAGTCGTGGTAAATGGGTAGATCTAGCAGGTTGGGTAATGGGTCAAAAACAAGTAATTTTTTTCCATAGGTTTAGTTTTTGGGTTGACTGTACACATTTCTTTCCCATGTTTTCTAATTTATTATAAATATTATATATGATTACAGAAGTTATAATATATCTTTTTTTTTTTTTTTTTTTTTTTTTTTTAACTGAGGAAGTTAAATTATTTCCATAGTAAACTAATTTTTTAAATTAGATAATTTATGTTTTATAAGCATAAAACATAAAACATAAAACATAAAGCATAAACTAATTTATTATAAACTAATTATTTCCATACTCTGGGCGACTTTCAAGCCTTTTTCTATAAAGCAATTTGCTGTACACATTTGAGCCGTTAGAGATAAAATAATCCAAAATCACCCATCTGTAAATGAATGAGTCGAATGGCCATCATGCAAATAGATAGCATGGTAAATCAATAAAACTGCTCTTATTTAAATCTCAATCATGATTGTAGATGACAAAAGTTATGTTATGTAGTATGTACACTCTTATATATGGCTGACATTATAAATTATTTGGTAGGGGGTCGTTGCTGGGCTTTTAGTCCAAAACACACTGAAGTTCTTGCTGCAATTCGGCCAAGTCTCGCCATACCTGGTAAAATATTTCACAACCATCTCAACCCTTCATCTATACATGTTTGCAACTGTGTATTTAATGGTGTATAGGATGTATAGAACTTATGTTTTTATATACAGATATCCTATTTTCACCTAGTTGTACTGGTTTTCAGCATTAACTAAATTTAAAGCATGTTTAAGGCGCATAAATAATGTGTATACGAAACTCAGCACTAGCACTTATGATTGTTGCTAGAGGTGGTAAAATGAGTGGGTCGGGTGGTTGGGTAATGGGCAAAGTTTTAACACAGGTCTAAATGGATTTGCTTGGGTTGGATTGACCCCACAAGGACTTTTTATAAATAGTTAATGTGTTTTTAAGGTTACAATAATTGTATTGGTACATGAATAATCTAAGTTTTTTGATAATGGATTTTTGGGTGTTTGGGATTGCTTTTTAACTGCGAACTTATTTCTTTTTGCTTTTAATAATAAGCAGTTTGGATTAAACCTTAACAGATACACATTTAAATAAGCAATCCCACACGCCTTTTGAACTGCTTAGTCATTCATAACGTCATATATTAATGATAATTTGAATTTCACATACATTTCAATACATTGTGAATAACAGGGATACAACGCCCTTAAAGATTTCTTCCCAACAATGGCAATGAAGCCAAACCCTCAATGTTCAAATGGACCTTGTCTAGAGCGCCAGGTAACTTGACATCATGGAGTTCCTCTTTGATGCATCAAAACCTTCTAAATCTGTAGGTTTCTTTGATGCCATAACTTCTTTGTTATGCAGAAAGAATACATGCTCATAAAACCCGCAAGGGATGCAGCTGCAAAAGCAAAGATGGAGGAAGAACTATCAGCAATTGAAATCCCAATTCATGCAGATAATGAATGGAATATTAGGTAACTTCCACTAAATTCTTTAAATGACTTCATAATCAATATATTTTATTGATTGAACTACTAATTAGAGGTGGCAAAATGGGTGGGTTAGGCAACAAGCAAGTGTGTATGGGGAGTTGAAAAAGGTAGGATTCGGTTGGCCCCAAACTAAGTTTTGAAACCTTTTGATTGTTTTATTTATCAACTAGAACGGTACCCGCGCAATACGGCGTCGGGTACCCTTTGACGAATCAAGATTGTATTGATTGAAATAAAAGTTAAAGTTGTAAAATTTTGAATCAAAATAAATAAACCCACTAAAAATTTAAAAACTAAAAACTCATAAAAATATTGATACAAACCGGGTTCACGCTGGATTGGGTCAAGTTAGGTCAAATCAAGCCCAATTACAAGTGGATAGAGGGAAAAGAGGTGGAGGTAAATCAGGAGGGAAATGAGCTGTCAAATCACTGAATGATTTTAGGCAATCAATTTAAATTATCCAGAAAATTATGGTGTAGAATCATGCCTTTAATTTCTACCCATGATTCTAGTANGAATAAATAATGTGTATACGAAACTCAGCACTAGCACTTATGATTGTTGCTAGAGGTGGTAAAATGAGTGGGCCGGGTGGTTGGGTAATGGGCAAAGTTTTAGCACAGGTCTAAATGGATTTGCTTGGGTTGGATTGACCCCACAAGGACTTTTTATAAATAGTTAATGTGTTTTTTAAGGTTACAATAATTGTATTGGTACATGAATAATCTAAGTTTTTTGATAATGGATTTTTGGGTGTTTGGGATTGCTTTTTAACTGCTATGAACTTATTTCTTTTTGCTTTTAATAATAAGCAGTTTGGATTAAACCTTAACAGATACACATTTAAATAAGCAATCCCACACGCCTTTTGAACTGCTTAGTCATTCATAACGTCGTATATTAATGATAATTTGAATTTCACATACATTTCAATACATTGTGAATAACAGGGATACAACGCCCTTAAAGATTTCTTCCCAACAATGGCAATGAAGCCAAACCCTCAATGTTCAAATGGACCTTGTCTAGAGCGCCAGGTAACTTGACATCATGGAGTTCCTCTTTGATGCATCAAAACCTTCTAAATCTGTAGGTTTCTTTGATGCCATAACTTCTTTGTTATGCAGAAAGAATACATGCTCATAAAGCCCGCAAGGGATGCAGCTGCTAAAGCAAAGATGGAGGAAGAACTATCAGCAATTGAAATCCCAATTCATGCAGATAATGAATGGAATATTAGGTAACTTCCACTAAATTCTTTAAATGACTTCATAATCAATATATTTTATTGATTGAACTACTAATTAGAGGTGGCAAAATGGGTGGGTTAGGCAACAAGCAAGTGTATGTATGGGGAGTTGAAAAAGGTAGGATTCGGTTGGCCCCAAACTAAGTTTTGAAACCTTTTGATTGTTTTATTTATCAACTAGAACGGTACCCGCGCAATGCGGCGTCGGGTACCCTTTGACGAATCAAGATTGTATTGATTGAAATAAAAGTTAAAGTCGTAAAATTTTGAATCAAAATAAAATAAACCCACTAAAAATTTAAAAACTAAAAACTCATAAAAATATATCAAAATGGATGTTGAATTAAAGAGTACAAAATTTTAGAAAATATGGTGAAATTAGATCATAAAAAAAGTAAAAAGATAAAAAGATATTTCAATTTGAAAATAAAGGTGAATTTTAAGTTGGAAAGTGACACATGTCACCTCATGATTGGAGCTTCTTATATTAATTTTTTTGTTAGGAGTTAGGTTTGGAGTTAGTTGAGAAGTGACACATGTCACCTCATGAATGGAGCTCCTTATCTTAAATTTTGGTTAGGAGTTAGGCTTGGAGTTAGGGTTGGTTATCTATGCATTATAATAGAATTTGGGACTATTCTATAATTAGCAAGTTTGAGTTTGAATTTTTAAGCCTTTCTAATTATAGAATAGTCCCAAATACATTATATAGAAGTATAGATAATTAGGGCCCGTTTGGTTTGTTGCTAGGAATGACAATGGGTATCGGATTTGGTTTGGGGTAGAATGACAATGGATATGAAAAAGTGTATCATTACGATTGTTTATGTTTGGATGGCAAAATATGGTATGAAAAAGTGCATAGATATTTGAGTTTTGTAGTGGAAAAGAGAGGGGCCCACGGGAATGGATTTCATAGACACCATATTGATGTGTAATGAATCTATGGCTATGATATATACCCATTTCATTTCGGGGCCCACTAAACAAACACCTTGAATCATAGTGAAATCCATAGACCCATTCCGATTGGGGGATACCAAACGCACCCTTACTTTTTTTGAACATTGTATCAGTAATATTCTTTTTTATTTGAATAAAATTATTTAAGAGGTTTTTGTTCATTAAATTTACTACTGATCATTTCTAAGTTTCACATGTTTCTCTATATCTTTTCAGTGTTGTTGATGATGATGAGGTTGATGTCATAAATGGCCAAAGTTCAGGTTAGCTCATTCTGCCATCAGCTTATTCAATTTCTCTGACAACCCCATTATGACCTGATACCAAACCCATGGACCGAACAATTTTGTGTCGGACCGAACAATTTTGTGTCTAACCTTACTCAAAGATAAAATGTATTTTCAATTTTCATATATGCCTATTTCATGAACGTCAATTTAATTTCTCTCTATTGCAGATGCACTTCCAGAAGGTCTTGTTCATGAGCTTCCAAGTGCAGATGTATATCAGCAGCCAGCGGTCTCAAAGGAAACCGTGGACACTGCAGATGATCTTGAAGATCTCAAAAGGCAACTTGAGGCCCTTAATGCCTAATAGTTTGTGATTTCAACTAACAAATCAAGTTATAAACCAAGAATAGTTTTGGGCAATTCCCAGTTTTCGTTGACTTTCACCTTTGACTTGTTCTCTATTTTAACAACCTTTTTTTTAATATATACCTTTACATTTTGCTCCAAGTCACATTCCAGCAGACTTTCTTGGGTTTACAACTCCCTTTTTTTTTTTTTTTTTTTTTTTTTTTTTTTTTTTTTTTTTTTTTTTTTTTTTTTTTTTTTTTTTTTTTTTACCCATTATGAAGTTGTAGTAGACGCTGGAATTGACACCCATTTTTAGGTAAATGATTCGTTTTGAGTTGTATCATGTCTAAGAATTCAAACAAGTAAACTTACTCAGAAAGTCAGAATGATAAACTATACGCACCTTGTCAAATGGGTTTAAATAAGTAAAACTTCGTAAACTTGGTTATTGTTCATTAGTATGGTTAATGTTTGTTTTATGCTGAATGGAACACAATGTACTCCGTTTGTCCCATAAAGCTTTGATCTTACTGTTTTACTTCTCTTAAAATTAGAAGCAATTTTTAATTTTTTTCCTCAATCAAAAATTTTAAAAAGTAAATATGTCATTTTATTGATTTGTGGACATTTGTTATGAGACTCATAGCAAAGTTTATACTTTAACTGAAGCAGCATATGGCTGTCTTATCATAATGCCAAGTTTACGTCCGGTCATTTTGCATGAGAAGAAAGGGTATTTTTGGACTTACCTTTTGGAAAACAGCGTGTTTATATTTTCTTAATCACCATGGTTACTTTTGCCCAATTAAGGCCTCACCTCGAGGAATGGGTTTCTATATTAGAAAATAAAGGATTAAAAATGATACAAGTGTGTAACCAACTAATGAACTAATGGAGTACAATAAAAGATAACATATGTTTCTTTGAGTTCCAATTGAAGTAAAACCAAAATCATACACTATATAATAGGCTAAGCATGCCACGTCATTAACCTCTAACATTTGCACCTCATTGCCTACATGGCACACACTTTTCATGCATGAATTTATCATTTTTAAAAAATTTGCAACCCATGACCTCTTGAACAAACAAGAAATACTCAACCGCTAGAGCACTTTAGTGTTTGTGTTTAAACATTTGAAAATAAAATATAGATGCTTAAATTCGAATCCATAAATCAGTTACATATTTTCAAAACTGATTTTGGCTACAATTTAGGGATCCTAATTAAATTAACATTCAAAATTAATGAGAGGAGCGTATCATTTGGTTTCCTAATTCAACCTAAATCAAATCACCAAATATGTCGCAATTATCAAATTCAAAACACACACACTAAAAATCACGGCAACAATTCACGATTGATGGTATATTTCTCTCATCCAATTGTTACTTTTTGCAGGACCATTAATTTGATTATCAAAAATTTTCCAGGGCCATGATGAACATTAAATGGTGACAAATTGGGATTCAAATTGTGATTGTCAGGGGTTCAAGTTGCACGTATGCTCTTTCATATATTTGTATACATCAGAATTTTTGTATTAATTTTTCAAATATTGTATTGGGTTTTTATTAGTTGATGATTTTAGGGGTCTTAATATTTGTTAGTGCTAAATTGGCTATCGAACCAACCCTGTCTATAAACAAGGAGCCGACCCCAATCTTCATCAAACAGATCCAATCCTATACCCGAAAGGTTTTTACCATTTTTCTTTGATCTGTCACATTTATGTTTCTGGCTAATGAATTCAACATCGCTCAATATCATTTCTTTGATCTATCACAAGTATTGTTTTCGGCTAATGAACTCAATGTTTATTAACAAGTACTACCTTATTGGTAATTGAATTTCGGGTTTGTGTTTTTTTGCTTGAATTATTGATTGGGTTAACTAATATGTAAAATGACTGTATTTGTTGATGAACATTGAATTTAGGGTCCATTTAATATATATTATGATTGCTAGATTTTTTTTACAACTTATGCTTATTTTTCATAATTAAAAGCTGTAGTCATTTAGGTAAAGCCATTTTAAATTATTAAGGTTCTTGCAAACTAATGCCATGATTCATTTTTCTTGACTAAAAGCAGTTGGTGAAAGCGTGTAGAAGCCCTTGATGTGTTATGTCACGAATTGGTACTTTAACTCTAATTGAAGCAATGAAGCCTATGGATGCATGAAGGTACTTAACTATCATGTGTTCTTTATAACCTTTCATGTTTCTTTTTATGATTTTAAGCTTACAATTATTAATCCATCTTTCTTTTCAAAAATTTCAGCTCATGTTTTCATTATCAGCCACTGTTTATGGGTGGCCAAAGGAGGTACCGCACAAAAGAGTTTCAATTATCTGTAGCCAACCCATATGGACGAACCAAGGTATCAACTGGTCAACATTGTATTTGTTTGCTCAACCTAAAGTATTGTTGATTTATCTAATAATAGAAATGAATACTTACAACTAATGATCGATGAGATAACTATTGATTTTCATTTTTGGATGAAAATTACCGGTGTAACGGTGGATGATAATAATTTTAATTTTTTATGACATGTATGTAATTTTCTCTATTTTTTAGTCTACTTTTCGATGACAGGTTTTTAGTTTTATGATGATGATGATGATGATGATTTGGTCTCAATGTATGTGATTATAATCATTGTCGTATATCATGCCTATATAACAAGACGATGTGGTCAATGAACTCTACACATGTATGTGTCTCAGATTGATAAATAGAGGTTGTATTTTATATTAACATATACTTTACTGGTACAACCTACTAATTTGCTTGATTTCAATGCTTTGTCTATTTGTTTAGTGTTAAAAAAAATGCTTTGTCTATTTGTTTGATACATTTAGATGGGAACCATGTACAACCTACTGATTAAAATTGCCACTACTCACTTTCTTTAATTTGTATTAATATTTCCATGCCATTATTAGTTGGGTACATATTTCTCACAGGACAATGCAGTTTAAAAATTATCTGGAATGATCTTGAAACTTACGGGTGTCTTTTATTGATATTGTAGGACCGTGCCACACACAAGTATCCCTGGAAGCTCAATAGTCATCTCTTCACCAGAGGTTCGTTGGTATTGATTTTACATCTTGCAAATATATGATGGTTTTTTTTTTTTTTTTTTTTTTTTTTTTTTCATCACAGGTTTGATGAAAAGCTCGCCATGTGCTCGGGATACTAACTAATTAATCAAGCCGCAAATTAATGATCTTAAGCCAAAGGTACGATTTGGAGTTCTATTGAATCTTAATCATTTTTTTTGTATGTTCATGTATTAGGGTTATTTTCAACTCAAGTTGGGAATCTATTGAAGGTTAGTAGGTCATAAACGATAAAAAAGGTAAGATTTTTGTTGATGATTAATGGCTTAATTTGCAAATTTTTTGTTCTACTGTGGTTAATTGATTATAAAGCTAAAAAAAATAAGCTATTCCAAACAAACACTAAACTTTGTTTTTATGTTAACTTAATAATGTTTAATGGATTAATTTTCAAGATTAGTGGTCGAATCGTAAGTGTTTTTTTTATAAAGTTTGTAGCTTTAGTTTATACATGGAGTGTGGCTGTCGTTCTTTTTGCAACGGACTTTACTGTACAGAATGTCATGCAGACGCACCAGTATGAACCTTATTAGTCTTCAAAAAGCTTACATAGTCTGGGTTTATAAGTTTCTAAAATTACTTTGATCCATTTGATGACCAACAGATTAGAGCATGGAGTGTATAATTTATCACGAATGAGACGATTGGCATCCACACGATACAAACTGTATCAAATCCTGATGGGTTGGATGCAAGAAACAGGATTTGCTACTTCGGTAACTCCTTTTTTGAAGACTCACTTCCTTCCTATATTAGAGTTTCATCATTTAGTCAAGCATGTGGGCAATTGGTCCTTATACTTATTTCTTTTAGTTTTCTAATTAACCATGGTATACAGCTGCTAATTAAAGAAGAATTGTGAGTAACCATGGTATACAGCGACGCTCGAGATACTGCTCCTTAATCTACACATTTTTGTATTAAGTAAATACTGATTTTATGACCTTGTGATAGATTGTAGGATCTTGATATACAATGTGAGTAATTAATTAAAGAAGAATTTGTTGCAAGCTGCAACTTCGATGTGGATAATGCATCCCACAAGTTAGAAAATATGGGCATTTTAGCTAAGGTATGATTGCAGTTCTGTATAGTCTTTTTCGACGTTGTTTATTCATTACGGAGTATCAATGAAGTTAAAAATATCATAGTATGGTCTTAATTTAATGATTACTTTTCTGGATGTATAAAGTAATGCTCCATATAAGTCAAATATCATTCATTTCCGTCTTAATTGAAACTTATATTTTGCTGATGCATAAAGTAGATATTGTTTCACAGTTGCACACTTTTACATAGTTTATTCATTTTGAATGTAGAATTCTAATGGAAGGTACTACTGTGTTGGTTTGAAGCGTGTAAAGGAGATCGTGTACCAACATTTGAAGTATTACCTATGGGACCTAACATGACTATAGAGGTGAAGCAGTATGGTGTAAGCTTCAAGCTCGATTATGGATTGGTATACTGGAATTTAAGACTGGAGCATGAACACGTAAGGTTGGTCAACATGTTTTGGTAAGGACATATAATTGGTGACATGTTTGCAGGAATTGGTCATTTTGCTATTCGAGCCGCCCAAAAAGGATGCTTTGGTTTTTTTTGGGTAAAGGGGAGTAATCCTACACCGTGATAAATATATTAAAATCCAAACGTTTAAGTACAAATGGAATGTGGCTGAAGTACCACATTAACCTCAAGCTTAAACAGCTTGATAAACAAAAAGCCTATAGCCTATGACATGCCAAAAGCTCAAAACAACTTCTAGAATCAAAAAATGAACCTAGAAAAGAACTAAGCAAAACAAGCTAACTAACTGCTGCCGTGAATGATGGACTACCATCATTATTGGAGTGAGGAAATAAGTTAGCCGATTCATCAAACTCGTTTACAACAAAATCTTCATCACCACCTTCATCAGTAGCCAAAGCAGCATA
>LBNU01032316.1:4249-23709 GCA_014162995.1 Artemisia annua | reverse complement strand
CCCCTTTTTTTTTTTTTTTTTTTTTTTTTTTTTTTTTTTTTTTTTTTTTTTTTTTTTTTTTTTTTAATGCTAAAGATCCAAACTCAGACAGCGTTCGTTATATGAAATTTAATGCAGATATAAACAAAGTTAACAACAATATCCGTGCACTCGACCGCTGGTGTGGAATAAACTGTTTGGTATATTCTTAAGTCTAAAATTTAAAAAAAAAAATAATGTAAGATAACTTAAATGTTTATCACATATAATCGAAGCTGCAATTGTTGAGATTGAGTTGTAGTCTGTTTGAAATATGGAATACAATGTCATATGGTTATTACACCTCATCATGGTTTTAAACTTAGAACAAACCACATAGTTGATATTTGTACATGTTTTTGGCATGGTAGAACCGCAATAAATGATTTACATAGCCCAGAGGGTGATAGCAGCTCACATAAGAAAGAATCAAAAGTAGCCGCCACTGATGGCTCTATTGAAGGTATTATTTTTTCATTTAACATAGTATTTTCATTACTCATTATGTGCGCAATACTTCAAATTTGGTAGTATTATATGATATTTATTAATTAAGTAGTTTATATTAATTATGTTAATTGTTTGAGTGTTTGACTCTTGGCGGTGGCTATCTGCACACTTGACAAATATCCTCATTGACAACATCTTGGTAATGACCATCATATTTTTCTTCAAGTAACCCAAACATAAAAAGTCACATTTCTGCTACGAGAAGTTTTAATACTTGCGCACGCGCGCGCGCACACGTACACACATATTTTCTTGATGTCATGTGGATATTAGTTGAAGAAACATGTCTTATTCTCATTTTCTAACAATACAAATGGCAATGGGTTGAATGTGTACTCACAGTTATGTATCTCTATTTTGATTCTATAGTTATGTCTATTTTTTTTTATTTTTTTTATTTTATTATTATTTTTTTATTTTTATTTTTTTTAGAATGGTCTTTCTAGAATGGTCTTGCACCCTATTGATTGCACTGTTGGAAGGGTTACAAACACGGAAGGGAAGTTCACACTCAATGAGACCAATCATACTCCCCCGATTAACAATGGTCCGGACAGTGTCCACGGTATGTGGTAGCTAACTTGAAAATTTGTTGATTCTATATATAATACTTAAACATTTTGTAGTAAATGAATTGATTACTTTTCAGATATTAAAAAAATAAAATTGCATTAATTTTGTAAATATGTATACTATATATTACCATATGCCTTAGTGTTGTATGGTAGTATGTTACTATGATACAAAATTGTAAATAAACAAATTAGAAGTTGAGCAATAACATAATTACCGATGTCTTTCACTGATATATTTTGTCTTTTTTAAGGTGGGTTTAAAGGATTTTGATGAGGTCGTTTGAAAGGTGGTTGAACATAAACAGAGCGATGGTCCACACATACTTTGCGCTCCCCTGCACATGAATGCTTCCCCCCCCCCCTTTTTTTTTTTGATGAAGATATTTTGCGTTATTCATGATTGATTTACGTCCAGTGATACTTTTGATCGTTCTTTTTATATATAATACATGAAAACTTTCTTTTCTTTCTTTTTTTTTTTCTTTTCTATTTTTTGTGTTTAAGATATTTGTCGTTATTCATTATTTATTTACTTCCAATTAGATTTTTTCAAACAATATTATTTGTCGTTATTCATTACTTATGATTGTTATTTTCATGTATAATACATGAGCAATATATTTATGATTTTTCAATTTATTGCCATCAATATATTTGACTTATTCATTATTTATTTTACGCTTAAAAAAAAATTCGACAAACAATTTTATGAATCGTACCCGTCCATCGGGCGGGTCATGAAGCTAGTTATCTAAATATCCAATGAAACCAATCCTAGCCGCTAATTTTTTCGATTAAAAAAAAAACCCCACTTTCCATATCTTTTTTAAAAATAAAATATCTTGCAAACGATAAATCGTTACGTGAAAAAAATACACCATCGCAACGAGTATTTTTTTATCTTTCAGTAGACGGACACTTCGATATACTTTCGACGATTTTTTATTTATTTATTTATTTATTTATTTTCTAGTTTTTTATTTTTTTTTACGTCTGAAAAAATCACATGTGATTTTTCCAAACGTAACTGAAAAAAAAATCGAAAAAAAAAAATTCGTCGAAAATATATCGAGGTGTCCGTCTATAGAAAGATGATTCAATTCTTGTCGCGATAGTATGATTCGTTTTGCGTAACGATTAACGGTTTGCGTAACGATTAACGGTTTGCGAGATATTTAATTTAAAAAAAAAAGTGAAAATTTATCTTTTTTTTTTATCAAAAAATGAATAACTATTATTGGTTCAGATCTTTAGAAAATATTGAATCTACATTAATTTTTCTCTATATTTCTTTATGTTGTAACCGTAATATCTACGTGTTTATATGTTTGATTGTCAGGGGCGGCTCAATCATTACCGAGGCCTAAAGCAAAGTTTAAAAACGGGGCCTTTCGATTATTTGTTATGATTTTAGTAAAATTGTCTATATAACGT
Organism: Artemisia annua; assembly: GCA_014162995.1. Taxonomy (NCBI): domain Eukaryota; kingdom Viridiplantae; phylum Streptophyta; class Magnoliopsida; order Asterales; family Asteraceae; genus Artemisia; species Artemisia annua. The sequence continues at coordinate 21,172 of LBNU01032316.1, read as the reverse complement.
CTATCTAGAAAAACCAAGAACGCTTAGTAGATTAAGAGCCGGTTGATGATTGAAAGACAAAATGACAAGTAGAGAAACCAAACGTCGTTGTTTCCGCTAGAAGTAGGGCTAAGACGACAAAATTGAACCACACGAGTGCGCTTGTATGTGTTCTGTCGTGAACATTTAATTAAAAAACCCTACATGAATACTTAAAACAATTAAGTGAAAGTAATATTATGCTCGTGCTCATTGTATAAGAAAAAAGTTTCTTCGTATTCATTTATTAACACATTAAACAAAAAGTACAAGAAAATACATGATCAAAAGAGCATAAGAACAATTCACAAACATATTGTCGAGCTTTTAGTTCATTTACAACCCTATCTAATACCCTGGTCTTTTAGAATTGGATTACAAAAATGAGCTTAATTCATTTTTTTCCCATTAACTAAAAAATGATCTTGGCCCGTTTTATAAAACTAAAATGATGGACTTGGTGTTTGATTGTCCGTATGCCTAAAGAATAAAGATAAAACTAGATATGCCTCAAATTCTAGGTTGTATAAGGTATTTAGTAAACCGGGGGCCTAAAAATTACTAAAATGAGCTTAATTGATTGTTTTCCATTGCCCGAAAAGACAATCTTAATCGTTTTCATAAAACTAAAATGATGGACTTAGTATCTAATAAACTTTGAGCCTAAAGAACAAAGATAAATGTAGATGCAGCTTCAAATCCTAAATTGTATAAGGTATTTTAGGAAATTAGGGGGGCTTAAAAAATGTCGGGGCCCTAAAGGCGATGCTAAAGAATATATGTAACGACTTTATACATGATGGTGTTTTAGAAAATCGGGGGGCCTTAAAAATTCGAGGGCCTAAAGCGATGGCTTTAGTAGCTTTACCCTTGAGCCACCCTTGTTGATTGTTTGCCAAACCTACACGGAAAAGAAAGGGGCCGTTTGGTTGGGGGGTGTCGGATTTGGATTCGGGTATGACACACAATAAATGATGTTTGGTTAATCAAGTAATCTTTTCAAACCCGTGGGACCCACCACTTTTTCATTCCACACTAATAAGGTTGGTTTTATACAAAACCCGTGGGACCTACTATAAATCTCTCTCACAACATTTTCTTTTTTTTATTAAAATATTATATTTAAATGTCACTTAATTATTATATCAAATAAAATATATTTTCTCTTTCTTAATTTTCTCTCTCATACTTTTTCTCCAAACCTTTCCCAAATCTTTCAAACCTTTCCCAAATCCAAATCCAATTCCAATCCCACTTGCGAACCAAACGCACCCTTATTGTACCTGTTTTAATGTAAGTTTAAAAAAGAGAAAGTACGTACTAGACTTTAATTGGTACATTATTATACCTGTTTTAATTAAGTTTAAAAAGGAGAAAGTACGTACTAGACTTTAATTGGTTGCAAGTTATTTAAAAGGGTTAAAGATTTAAATTACAAATTTTTCAAGATTATCAAATACAGTAATTTACTTTTTTAAATACTTTTATCACCGATCAAACTTTACATTTTTTTTCAAAAAACCACCAACTTTTTTAAAAGTGGCGTGCTATAGCCGGTTACCTACCGCCACGTCAACGGGTTAGCAGGTTATTTTGTATTTTTAGTTGGGTTACAGACAAATATTACTAACGTACTTTTCTAAATTTCTAAACATGGGTAATATACTCGAAAATATTTGCATCGGTAGTCCTCCATTATCAATACCACACATCTCCTTTATAGTTGCATCGTTAGTCCTTTATACTTATAGCCGTTAGTAAATAACTGAAAATTTGGTTATCTTACATTTTCGTTCGTTTTTACACGTTTTCGTCTGCTTTTACACGTTTTCGTTCGTTTTTACACGTTTTTGTCCGTTTTACATGTTTTCGTCAGTTTTTACACATTTTGGTCTGTTTTGCATGTTTTCGTCTGTTTTTGCACGTTTTCGTCCGTTTTTACACGCTTCGTCTGTTTTTTCACTTTTTCGTTCGTTTTTGCACGTGTTCGTCCATTTTTGCACATTTTCATTTGTTTTTGCACGTTTACCTCCGTTTTTACGCGCTTTTGCCTGTTTTCGCATGTTTTCATCCGTTTTTGCACTGTTTCGTCTGTTTTTGGACGTTTTCGTCAGTTTTTACACGCTTTTGTCATTTTTATATGTTTTCATCCGTTTTTGCACGCTTTTGTCTGTTTTTACACATTTTTATCCGTTTTTTCATGTTTTCGTTCGTTTTTGCATATTTTCGTCCGTTTTTACACATTTTCGTCTGTTTTTGCACATTTTTGTATGTTTTTGCACGTTTTCGTCCGTTTTTACATGTTTTCATCCGTTTTTGCACGTTTTCGTCCATTTTTACACGTTCATCTTTGTTTTTTACACGTTTTCAACCGTTTTACAGGTTTTCATCCGTTTTTACACGGTTTTGTCCGTTTTCACATGTTTTCTTCCATTTTAACACGTTTTCATCCGTTTTTACACAGATGAAAACATGTAAAAATGGACGAAAACAAGTAAAAACGGACGAAAATGAGTAAAAACGAATAAAAGATGTAAAAACAGACGAAAACGTGTAAAGACAGACAAAAATGTGCAAAAACTGATCAAAATGTGTGAAAACGTGTAAAAACATACGAGAACGTGTAAAAACGATTAAAACGTGTAAAAAACAGAGAAGAACGTGTAAAAATGGGCGAAAACGTGCAAAAACGGATGAAAACGTGTAAAAACGGACGAAAACGTGTAAAACGGACGAAAACGTGCAAAAACACATGAAAACGTGCAAAAATGGATGAAAACGTGTAAAAACGGACGAAAATAATTAAAAACAGATGAAAAAGTGTAAAAACGGACGAAAGCGAAAACGTGTAAAAACAGACGAAAATGCGCAAAAACGGATGAAAACACTTAATAATGGACGAAAACGTGTAAAAACGGATGAAAACGTGTAAAAAAGCATGAAAACGTGTAAAAACGGATGAAAGCGTGTAAAAATAGTTGAAAACGTGTAAAAATGGACGAAAAGGTGCAAAAACGGACGAAAACGTGTAAAAACGAATAAAACCCTATAAAAACGGACGAAAATGTGCAAAAACAGATAAATTTGCAAAAATGGATGAAAACGGATGAAAAGGTTTAACAACGGACGAAAACGTAAGATGACCAAATTTTTAGTTATTTACTAACGCCCGTAAGTATAAAGGACTAACGATGCAACTGTAAAGGACTAACGATACCAAAAAAAGCCACAGGGATATAAAGCGGGACAATAGACAAACCACAGGGATATATTTTGGAATTTATGGAAAATCATATGGGTATGTTAGTGATATTTACTGGTACCAACAAGTTTGGATGGTGATAAAAACATTTAAAAAGGTAAATTACCCGTATTTGAAAATTTTAGAAAGTTCGTTGATAACTTAAGTCTTTAACCCTATGTAAAACTGTATACTTAAATAACCAAAGTTTGCATATCCAAACCTTGAAGGAAAAAAAAATTGTGATCTTTTGAAGTTGACATGAATATTACCGAAAATGTTTACTAATAAACATAACGGTGAGACCCACTAAGAGACAAAATTTACTTTTTGTTCATTGTAAGAAGATATTACCGGTTTCGTTTATATCAATTTGAGATAATGCTAATAAAAAAAACACCTGTATACAACTCATATCACTTGCTAATCATAAATAGGGGTGTAAACGAGCCGAGTCGAGCCGAGTACTGCCAAGCTCGAACTCGACTAGATTAGTAAAACTCGAGCTCGAAACTCGACTCGAGCTCGTTCGAGCTTTGGATTTCAAGCTCGAGCTCGGCTCGTCATCTCAAACTCGAGCTCGAAACTCGACTCGAGCTCGATTGTTGCCACATTTAAATCTCGAACTCGATGAAAAGTAAGCTCGACTCGACTCGATTTTATGACAATTACGTAACTACATGTATATAAAAGGGTAAAAGTGTAATATAATTGAAGCTCGATAAGGGCTCGCGAGCCTCACGAGCTGAGTATATTCGAGCTCGAACTCGACTCGAAAGTGTACTCGAGTAGCTCGAGCTCGAGCTCGACTCATTTATATCGAGTCGATTTCGAGTAGTTTACGAGTCAATCTCGAATAGCTCGCGAGCTATCTCGGCTCGTTTACACCCCAATCATAAAGTTATCCGACTTTATCAAAAGGTCAGTGGCTACTCGTTTCTTACAAAATTATGGCTCAAAGTCCCCATGAAACAAATTAGGGCTGAGCAAAACCCGACCGACACCCGAAAACCGTCCCGATCCCGAAGTCCCGAATCGTCCCGAATCCTGAACCGACCATACTCGGGTCGGGACTCGCTTTGGGTTTTTCATCTTGCCGGGATTCGGGTCGGGTCGGGAGTCGGGACGAAGTCGGGATTACAAAGAAAAACCATACAAATCGGTTTCGTTTCGGGATTCGGGACGGGATTCGGGACGATTCGGGCTAGACTCGGGTCGGGATTCGGTTAGGATTTTCAAGCTTGTCGGGATTCGGGTTTTGTCGGGACGGGTCGGGTTCCGGCCCGATACACACCCCTAAAACAAATGTCTATTTGGAGGGTTATAAAAGAAACAAGTTATTTTATTTTAGGGCAAATTNCGAAAACGCAAAAAATGGGACAAAAACGTGAAAAAACAGACGAAAACGTAAAAAATAGACGAAAACGTAAAAAAATTGGATGAAAATGTGAAAAGCCGGACGAAAACGTGAAAAACCGGACGAAAACGCGAAAAACTGGACGAAAATGCAAAAAAACTGGCGAAAACGCAAAAAAACTGGCGAAAATGTATAAAAACGTGTGTAGAACCGTGCATAAAAACGTGTGTATAAAAACGTGAATAAAAATGTGTGTATGAAAATCCGTATAAAAACATGTATAAAAATGTGTGCAAAAACGTGTAAAAAACGTATATAAATTTTAAAAATTATAAAAGTCATCTAACTTGTTACTTTTTGTCATTGTATGTAGTCATGATAAACGATCGTTAGTCTAAAGGACTAACGGTGCAATGATAAACCTAACAACCGTTAGGTTAACCTGCTCCAGCAGGTGAATCAAGTCACCGCTACACACAATGGACGAATTTAGCAAGTTTAGTGAACTCGATGAAAAGTAAGCTCGACTCGACTCGATTTTATGACAATTACGTAACTACATGTATATAAAAGGGTAAAAGTGTAATATAATTGAAGCTCGATAAGGGCTCGCGAGCCTCACGAGCTGAGTATATTCGAGCTCGAACTCGACTCGAAAGTGTACTCGAGTAGCTCGAGCTCGAGCTCGACTCATTTATATCGAGTCAATTTCGAGTAGTTTATGAGTCAATCTCGAATAGCTCGCGAGCTGTCTCGGCTCGTTTACACCCCAATCATAAAGTTATCCGACTTTATCAAAAGGTCAGTGGCTACTCGTTTCTTACAAAATTATGGCTCAAAGTCCCCATGAAACAAAATAACAAATTTCTATTTGGAGGGTGTTAAAAGAAACAAGTTATTTTATTTTAATGACTGGATGTAAATGACTAAACATTGATTTTTCTTTTGGGTAACCATGATTTATTTTTAGCCGATCAATTTACGAGATTTGAATTTACCGCCACATAAAATTAAATCAAATAAAACCCTCCTTTTTCTTCAAGAGGTCACTGTGTTAACTCCAGGTTTGTTTACATCTAGCAGGAATTAAACTTGAGATTTATCATATTTAGTAATGGTCAAATTAACTTGAAACAAACTTATAAGTATGTTCACTGAAGTAAAACAAGTTATCTAATTTTGATTTTAGATAGTTGAAATGGTAATAAATCCAAAATAATAAGCCTATATATAGACTTATACTACAACTCTCTCTTTGCCACCTTCAATTCTTTCCATCCAATTCTCTCTAAAAGATCAATGGAAAACAATCACAAGGAACTACAACTCCTCCCGATACCATACACCCCACCTTCCTACTCACGTGCCTCACAATGGCCATCCAACAATACTGGTAGTACTGCACCTTGTCCTACACTAGACCTTCAGCTCTCCATCAGTCTCCAACCAATTAAACCCCCGTTACGCGCGGATACAATGACATGGCAGGCCGCGATTGAGAGAGCGTACATTGAGCGCATAATGGAGATGACTAGGAGGGAAATTGATATGGCACAAATGGAATTTGCACGCGCAAGGAACATGTGGGAAATGGCACGCGAGGAAGTGGAAAGAGCGGAAAAAATGAAGGAAAGAGCTATTTGTCGCGTTGAATCGTGTATGGAGATCACTTGTCACGCGTGTAGAAAAAAGTTTAGACCTTAATATCATGTTATATAAGTTGTTAGTGTGAGTTAAAATATGTTAGATTCGTGTAATATGCAAGAAGTTATTTGAACTTAATGTAATATGCTAATGTTTTTGTATAGTCTTTTGATTAATTACAGCAATTTATTAGTTATATCTAAGAATATGATTACACTTTTTATAAATGTTAATTTGTCTCGTTGTATTATGTTTTGTCAGTTTTAAGTTCATATGATAGCAAGATTCTTTCTTACTTCTGAGTTACCCTAATGCTATAAAATAATAAACATTTAGGATATTATACTACTCTTTTTTGTTTACTAAGGTCACTAGACTTTTTAAACATAATATTTAAATCATTAAACTCTTAAACAAACGTTTTATGTTTGTTCGCTTAAGTTTAACCACACATAATGACCAGTTGACCACCAAGATGAACACTTAAAAAGGACTTTCCGGTTCAAGTATGTTCTTTATCGAAATGAACTTGTGTCACGTTTGTGTGAGGCTGTAAACAAATCGGACTAAAACAAGTGATGGTTTTTTCCGCTCTTTCAAGTTTAACATGCTAAATGAGCTAGCGAACATGAAAACTTAAACTACGAAGCTTCTTGGTCATGTTCATTCATTCATATAATGATTTTCATCAAGTTCGTGTATAAAAACGATAGACGATAGACGGACACAATAAAACGCACGTAAACGAACACGAAGTATTTTTTCCGTGCCACCCATTATATTAGTTTTTCTCGTGTGCATTTATTGAATCAATTGCCAATTCTTGGTCATTGAGATATATACAAAGTATAATTACAAAAATTCAGAACATATATATCCCCCAAAGTGAATAATTGCATATAAATCCTTTGTACAAAGTTTTGATGCACATAGTACAATGATTTTTATGAATGCTTTAGATATATATGCAATTATGCATTTTCGAAAAGATATATATGCAAAAACCCCTAATCTTAATATAAGCATAAAAATAGTCAAATGACTAAAAGGATATTTTATAAGATATGATGACTATGATGACCACTAATGCAAAATCCCTTTACAATAATATTAATCATAATCAGCTTATCAAACACATGTTTGGTATTTTCTCCTTGTGAATAATGTTTGTTATGAATGATATTTGAACATTTTCAAGTTTATTATGAGAGTGTTGGTGAATGATAAAAATATTGTACTTGTCTAGTTTATATTTTGGCATGACATTTTTTAGACTCCAAATGAATTTTCTTATAACTTTTTGAAACATAATGGTTTGGTTGCAATATAAGAAGATTTGCAGAATCAATGATTTTCTTCTTATAAGAAGTGATACGGATGATGGCAACGTGTTTAGTTTGAAACCTTTTCATATGCAAGTTGAACATTACGGTTTATTGTGTGGGATAAGTTAGCGGTTTATTTTTGTGACAACTAGCTGTGTTTTTAGTTTGGTATCGGAATAAGAATGAGAATGATAATCAAAATCAGAATGAGAATGTATTTAGCTATTTTGTTTTGCTTCTTCTTGGCTAACTCAACATAAACGAAAGAATGTTAAATTTAGTATTTTGAATATTTTTTGTTTAGCATTCAGTCTGAAATTTCGATTTATAAAAGATTTAAAAAGTACTGTACCATACCAGGAAAAGATAACCTTTTACTGTAATAGTTTTTGACCTTTTTCTAATGTACATTTGAACCACATGAAACTCATAAAATCATCATACTATGAAATAGGAGCAATAATGATGGGCCATTTGACTGACTAGCATCTTTTCACTGCCATCCTCAACCTTAAGTTCCACTAAAATCATCATTGTACTTCCTTCAACAAATGAATAACACCATTTATGGTTCAACTATCAAAAATTTTGGGGCTTTGAAACATATAAAACAAGCGTAGGATGAGTTAAATTGCGTCAGATGTACATCTAACGTGCCACTGTAGTATAAAGAAGGGAAAATGCATAAAATTTTACAATGATCTCTTCCGCATAACATATGATATATCGGCTCTTGTAACTCATGAGCTGAGTTACTGGCTCAAAACATGCAAACTCACAAACTATATACACTACACCAGTCAGCCCCATTAACAAGGACATGTCCTCGCTAAATCATTATCGCCACAAGCTCGTCGTTAAAAGTATTGACAACGACAAGTTTGCGTTTTAACGACGACTGCATGGGACCCACACAAATTATGAGTAAAATTTCTCAAAATGGGCTCACAGACTTGGCGAGTGTATGTCCTTGTCAATACCTTATTTTGTCTTTTAGTGTGTTTGGCGGGATAAAGAAAATATATATATATATATATATATATATATATATATATATATATATATATATATATATATATATATATATATATATATACATATATATATATATTTTGAACGGCTTGTTAGTTGTTAGTGGTTCAGGTAGCAGTGACATCCAATTGGGTAGTATGCTGACCCTGAACTCCGCCTGTACTTCCTCCTATTCCGCCTGAAGGGGTAAAAGTAAATTCCATTTTTAATTAATTTTTGTTTAGTTAAAAATTAATTAAATTAAATATTAACTTTGAATAAATTGATCAAAAAATTATAAAGATGTTGTCATATTAGACTTTAGTATTTTGTACTTGACTTATTTCGAACCGTTTTTACAATATTCGTATTTGACTTGCTTAACTCAAAAGATGTTGTTGCATATTAGGGGTATCAATAGAATTCAATGAAATCCGATATTCTTATCGAATGAATAGGATGACACTTTGTTCATATCACTCGAATAATATCGGAAGTGATATGTAAACTTGTTTATGAACAACGATACTTTCGTATTTAACTTAAGTAACTTAAAGATGTCTTCGCGTATTTGTGCTATCAATATAATTTAGTGAAATGCGACGATTCCTCTCGATTGATAAGAAGACACTTGGTTCATACAACTCGAACACTTGAATATACTCGGAAGTGACAAGACTTGATTAGGGACAACAATACATTCGTATTGATTTGTGTAACTCAAAAGATGTTTTTGCGTATAGGTGCTATCATTGCAATATAATGAAATGTGATAATTCTTATCTATTGAATAGAAAGACACTTGGTTAGCATCACTCGCTCGATCATCACTTGAATATATAAGACTAATTACTTACGAATAACGATACTTTTGTATTTAACTTATGTAATTCAAAAGATGTTGTTGCGAATATGCACTATGAATATAATTTAACGAAATGCGATGATTCCTCTCGATTGAATAAGAAGACACTTGGTTCATACAACTCGAACACTTGAATATACTCGAAAGTGACAATACTTGCTTGAGGACAATGATATATTCGTATTTGACTTGCGTAACTCAAAAGATGTTGTCGCGTATATGTGCTATCATTACAATTACAGTCTAATGAAATGTGATAATACTTATCTATTGAATAGGAAGACATTTAGTTAGTACCACTCGCTCGATCATCACTTGAATATATAATACTAATTGCTTATGAATAACGATACTTTTGTATTTAACTTATGTAACTCAAAAGATGTTGTTGCGAATATGCGCTATGAATATAATTTAATGAAATGCGATGATTCCCCTCGATTGAATAAGAAGACACTTGGTTCATACAACTCGAACACTTGAATATACTCGAAAGTGACAATACTTGCTTGAGGACAATGATATATTCGTATTTGACTTGCGTAACTCAAAAGATGTTGTCGCGTATATGTGCTATCATTACAATTACAGTCTAATGAAATGTGATAATACTTATCTATTGAATAGGAAGACATTTAGTTAGTACCACTCGCTCGATCATCACTTGAATATATAAGACTAATTACTTACGAATAACGATACTTTTGTATTTAACTTATGTAACTCAAAAGATGTTGTTGCGAATATGCACTATGAATATAATTTAACGAAATGCGATGATTCCTCTCGATTGAATAAGAAGACACTTGGTTCATACAACTCGAACACTTGAATATACTCGAAAGTGACAATACTTGCTTGAGGACAATGATATATTCGTATTTGACTTGCGTAACTCAAAAGATGTTGTCGCGTATATGTGCTATCATTACAATTACAGTCTAATGAAATGTGATAATACTTATCTATTGAATAGGAAGACATTTAGTTAGTACCACTCGCTCGATCATCACTTGAATATATAATACTAATTGCTTATGAATAACGATACTTTTGTATTTAACTTATGTAACTCAAAAGATGTTGTTGCGAATATGCGCTATGAATATAATTTAATGAAATGCGATGATTCCTCTCGATTGAATAAGAAGACACTTGGTTCATACAACTTGATCACTTGAATATACTCGTAACTGACAAGACTTGCTTAACGACAACGATACATTCGTATTTGACTTAAGTAACTCAAAAGATGTTGTCTCATATATGCGCTCTCAATAGAATCTAATGAATTGCGACGATTCTTATCGATTGAATAGAAAGACCTTTGCTTACACTCGCTTGATTCTTATCAATAAATTCTCACCTACTTTCCATATTTAAAGAGAATGCAAATAAATTTTCTCATATATTTTAATTTACTACTATATGTTTTTATAACTTAACTAATGTTTACAATTGAATGTATATTAAATTTAACATAATTAATAACATTTTTTAAATAAAAGTGGTCAACGTTTGGGTCAACTTTTTGGCGAGGACATGACTACATCACGTTGCTAGTTTCATCTAATTACTCACTAAGGTATTAATTAAATACATAATTAAGTGGTAAATGTTTTGGTCAAACTTTTGGCGATGACATGTCATCGCCAAAATTTTGGCGGGAAAAATGAGAGAGAAATGAATAAAGTAAAGGAAGTAGTTAAAAAAAGTCGACCTTTTGACGAATACAGGTCCTCGCCAAATTTTTTGGTCAAATTTTCTTGGCTATTTGACAAAGTCAAAGTCTAAAACTCTATTTTTATCGTTTAGCGGCTTTTGGCGAGAACACCGTGTCCTCGCCAATGCCTTCCTCGCCAGTACTACCGATTCTTGCAGTGAAAACTTAATATGCTAAAATGTATTAAGGGCGTTAACATGGTTTTTTTTAACGACATTGACATAGTTTTAAGTTTTAACTATCACTAAAAAGTTTAGTCTTCTAATTTCATGATTAATGTTAAATTCATATTAAGTTGATTCGGGAGTGAAAAAGAGATTATGGATGTGACTAAAGCCATGAGGGTTTTAGATTCATCATCTATCATCATAATAAAAAGCAAACACAATCTTTTCATCTCTTCAAAACACTTTTTGTTTACACATTGTTAGCTTTTAGCACCATCCATCAATTCAACCAAACACCCACTACCCTTGTCTCCTTGGATCTAAATTCCAAACACTAAAAGATACTCATCCTTTCAAGAGTCATCATCGTCTTCATCTATTAACATCAGATCTTATAGCTTAGAGATGCCTTTAACTTATCTTGAAAACCTTAAATAGCGTACGTTTATAACTGTATAAGGATTCCAAACTTGAATCCATCGTTTACGAATGAATACATGCACACAAAATGTACATTTGCTTGTAAAAAAGTAAAGACTGTTGTGTGTATCTATGATTGAAGTCTTGAAAAGTTTTAACCTTAGAAACCATATTCTAGAAATAAGTTTTAGCCTTAGAAACCATATTCGGAAATTAGCAAAGAAATAACATTAAACATATCTGTTCGATAAACAAAATGTGTTATAGCTTGTGCGGGATCAGTGAACACTTGTATATTTTTATCAACGCACGTCTATCGACATGCGTTTATCTTCATATCTTGTTAAGCATCTTACTTTTACAACATACATTTTCATATAGGCATTGTGACCCTATCGACATGTACAAAAATGGAGTGGTTGTGAACTTGTGATGGGTGGGATAGAGAGGAACCAAAAGCATCAACAAATTTCAAGAATAAGCTTTCCTTTGAAGACATGGGCAGCCACATTTGAAGATGGTTTATTCATTTGTCACTGTCACTCAACAATACATGTGCTTTGGGGTCACATAAACATATCTTGGTGGCCCTTCATAAAAAAAATACATAACCTGGTGTAAAAGTTAACCAAGTATGATCCCAATATCTGTTTTCAACACGGGTAATTGTCGTAAAAAATCCAAGCTATGGACTTTCACTGAATTTGTAAACATGTCTTAAAAGTCAGTCCTCAAATCATCAAAGTTTCTTTAACTTTTTTTCTTTTACTATTTGGAAATTGGCAAAGTGGTATTACTCTTTAATCACAAACATCTTTGGAGAAATAGGACTTGTGGTTAATCTTAACTAGCTAGCTAAATGTCACTGATACATGTGCTCATTAATCATCTAAGGATAAATCTTTAGAGAATTCGTCACTTGATATCTAAAAAAGCACACGAGAGCAGGAATTTTTTTTGTCGGTTTAAACCTGTAAGAAAATCTCTTTTTAACTTTTAAGTTAATGGTGACCGCAACAAGACCGAGAATATCACTGTCACATCATTTATCTCTCTACAACAACTTCATGACCAACTTAATAAAATAAGAAGACCAATACATCACCAAAAACTCATTTAATAAAAACACCACACACACAAAACAAAAGGGAGGACTCGGTCGAGTATATGACCGAGTTATGCATTCTTTAAACATGACCATAACCATGACCGAGTTAGAGTAATAGGGGGACGCGTCTAAGTGTGCATGACCGAGTGGACGACCGATGCGTTACCCCCGATCTTGCATGACCGAGGGGACGACCGATGCATTACCCCCGATCTAAGTCCAATAACTATCATTTATTAGGATGTAAAAAACGAGTACGGTGATTAGCCGCATTTCGTGACAAGTATATGTAACATTTTTTTTGGTAAGTGGCAAATTTGTTTTAACAACTTTTTAGTTTTCGTTTTTTACTAAAAATATACCATTTTTTTTTTCTTATTCACTTGCAAATATATAAAAAAAAAAAGTTGCTATATTTTTAAAAATTTTCAAATTTTCATCATTTCAAAACTTATTTAATGAAGGCTTAAAAACTAACAACATTTTGCATCTTCTTAAAATTTTTATTAGGTTAAATTTCTTTTTTGGGCTAGAATAAGATTAGTTGATCCTGATTACTAACCAATAAAAATTCTATATTCAAGCTCGAACCCAAGACCTCAATCTTTATAATCTTCAGCTTTAACGATTTGCCTAGAATTTTTTTTTATTTTTTATTTTTTTCCCACTTTGTCTTTTGGTCTTTCTTTTTATCAATGATCTTGATTTATGAATTTATTTTTTATTTTATTTTTACTAAAAATATAGATTAAACTTCAACATTTTCTTTAAAATCGTACATATGTCAAAAGTATTGTAATATTGGGCTTATTTTTTTCAAAATTTAGAGACCTATTCATCGGTATATTTTTATTAAAAAAATCGCTAGATATTTGATAAATAAAGTTTGTTATATAAAAAACCGTAAATAGCTAAAAGTACATGGTAATTTTCATAACTTATCAAATAGTCTAGGGGGTTTTGCCTTCTTTTTATAAAATAAAGTCGATATAGTTTTTGTAAATTGTTAGACAGTTTAAGGTAATGTTTTGAATTTTATTTTATTTTTACAAACAATATATATATTAAACTTTAACATTTTCATAACTTATCAAATAGTCTAGGGGGTTTTGCCTTCTTTTTATAAAATAAAGTCGATATAGTATTGTAATATTGGGCTTATTTTTTTCAAGATTTAGAGACCTATTCATCGGTATATTTTTATTAAAAAAATCGCTAGATATTTGATAAATAAAGTTTGTTATATAAAAAACCGTAAATAGCTAAAAGTACATGGTAATTTTCATAACTTATCAAATAGTCTAGGGGGTTTTGCCTTCTTTTTATAAAATAAAGTCGATATAGTTTTTGTAAATTGTTAGACAGTTTAAGGTAATGTTTTGAATTTTATTTTATTTTTACAAAAATATATATATTAAACTCTAACATTTTTTTCATAAAATACACGTATGTAAAAGGTATTGTAATATGGGCTCACTTTGTTTGCAATTTAAAGGTCTTTTCATTTGTATATTTTTTTTAATAAAAAAAATTGCTAGCTATTTGATAAAAATTTTGTATATAAAAAAGTCGTAAATAGCTAACAGTACATGGTGATTTTTGGGCTCATTTTATTCGGAATTTGAGGTTTTTTTTATAGGTATATTTTTATAAGAGAATTGATGAATATTTATCAATAATTGAGAAATAAAGTTTGTTATATAAAAAAAACGGTAATTTTTGTAACTTGTTACATAATTTTGTGTTTCGAAATTTTTTTATTAAATTTATTTTTGTAAAACTTTAGGGTAGTTAAGTTACTAGGCTGGACACACTAAAGAGGGTTAATCCCTCCCATTTTTTCTGTCACGTCAGCTTTCTCTCTCCAGCGACCTTCAGGCGATTGCGTGCCCCAGTAAGGGAGACATTCATTTTTTTATTTTTTTTTTCAAAAAAAACATTTTTTTATATATATTTTCAAAACAAACCCTATTCAATATCATAATTCAAATTCTCCCATCAAAATTCAAATCCAAAATTTAAAATTCAAATATGAGCGGGCTTTATTCAAATTCAATTTCATTTTAAAATTTTCATAACTTGCCTATATATAGCCACATACTCTGCATTGTTTATACACACACAACACACACACATGAAATTTATTAACAAATTCTTTCCACAACAATGTATCGCAAAGACTTCTCCCAACAATTCCCAAGTCTAGAACAAGTGCCAGAAGATATCTTTCACCAGAAGATGAATTCCGATATTCCAACCGGAAAATGAACCGGTGAACACTCCACCGGTTGTGGAACACCAAAACAATCTGTTTGGACTCACTGAAGATGAACTCCGACTTCTTGACCAGGATGAGGAAGTCAGGAGAGAAACAGAAGAAAGAGAACTTCGAGAGGAAGCTGCTCGTATGGAGTAGGAAGCCAGGGAAACAGAACATTTTAGGAAGAACTGGTTTGACATTATGGATGCAAAGTATTATGCTGGCGAGTTTAGGTCCTCTTCGAGTGAAGAGGGTTATAACTCAGATGATTCATTTTCTTAATTTGTAGTTTTATTTTCATTACCATATCGTAGTTTGTATTAATCGTACAATGTATTTCGTGTTTTCATTTTAATGTTTAATGTAATTCGTGTTTTAACTTGTTCAAGTGTTTTCACCTTAATGCTTTAATGTTTAAAAAACAAAACATAAGGCTAAACACAAAACACAAGGAAAAAAAAAAAAAAAAAGGCTAAGAAAGAAAAAAAACAAACGACAATCGATCGCATCAACGACCATGATCCCCCAACTCAATCGATCGATCGATTCTTCACAATAAGGACGCTCGATCACGATCAACTCAATCGATCGATCGAGTGGCCTTACTGTGACAAGCCTTAGATAAGCTAAGGGCGTGTTTTGAAAATCTTTTGTTTTTTTATTTTTATTTTTTCAAGAAACATATATTAAACTTCAACATTTTTCATGAAATCATACGTAACTTAAAAACATTGCAATATTGTGATCATTTGGTTCGCAATTTGAAGACCTTTTCAACAGTATATTTTTTTATAAGTAAATCGCCAGATAGATAAATAAAGTTTGTTATAATAAAACCCGTAAATAGCTAAAAGTATAAGGTAATTATCGTTACTCGCCACATAGTTCAGAGGAATGTTTTGTAATTTTTTTTTACCAACGACGTCGTTTTTGTTTTGTTTTTGCGAAACGACGCCGTTCGTACGGCAAATGTATATAGGTATAATTTGTACGTAACTAATAGTGACTAGATCCCCAAATCCAGTTTCACTAAGAAATCTCTAAGTTGAACGAGAAATGGATGGAGAAACCCAACTATAAAATTGGGAATTAGGGCTTAGATAGGGATAGTATCCCGTAACCGAACCCGACACCGATATTTAGATCAACACATGTTGAAATCCATGATACATGTTGTCCAAATAGAAACTGAGTCAACTTTGTTTTTGTTGCAAACTAAGGGACAAATCCCCATCATCCATCTAGTTTGATCTAATGGTAGGGATTAACCTAAGATTTAATAGGGCAACCTAAGTCCATGTTTTTTTTCTTGTCTTTTTGTCCTTTTTATTTATTCAATTTTTTTTCCTTTTCTTTTTTGTCTTTTTTATTTTATTTATTTTTATTTATTTTTTTTAATTCATGTTTTTTTTCTTTAATTCACGTTTTTTTTCCGCTCTTTTTTAATTCGTTTTTCTTCTTTAACGTTTTTTTTCCGTTTTTATACGTTTTTCATATATATTTGTCGGTTTTTTTTACGTTTCATTTGTTTTCGTCATTTTTACGTTTTCATACGTTTTCGCCTGCTTTCTTACGTTTTCGCCTGTTTTCTTACGATTTCGCCCGTTTTCCTCCGTTTTTATACGTTTTCGTCCGTTTTTATACATTTTCATCCGTTTTCTTACGTTTTCATCTATTTTCGTCCGTTTTCATACGTTTTCGTCCGTTTTCATACGTTTTCGCCCATTTTCATACGTTTTCGTCTGTTTTCGCCCGTTTTCATACGTTTTCGTCTGTTTTCATAC
>LBNU01032315.1:67578-85986 GCA_014162995.1 Artemisia annua | reverse complement strand
AAAAAAAAGTACATCTTCCATTTAATGCATCTATATTTAAAAACGCTCCTTCCTTGCTTTTGTATATAGTTTTGCCAACTGTTCACTGCTTTATCACCAACTCGTACATGTTTGACTTTTCACTAAACTATACTTTATCACGCTCAAATGTATTTATGAGAAGTCCCGCCTAAACTTAAGAGGAATAAGAGCTATGCTCTGTTGGCCAGTTAAAGAGGTGAGAGGTTCATCAGGGTATTGCCATCTTTGATGAACCTTTATACTTCAGCTCGAGTTTCTTCTACATACTGGCTGACCCGCATCAGCTAATGGGTATGTCTTCAAGTGAACTTGACGATGTCTATAACTTGAACTTTGCTGGAGCTGCTCGCTGACTTTATTGTTAGCGAGTCTTCTTGAGTTGCTCTCTGATTTCCCTTTTCAGAGAGTGTTCTTTACTTAGACTAATTTATGTTCAAATCCTAGTCAGAGACCATTGGGCACTGAATTAGCCCAACAATCTCCTAGAGGGAGATATAAATTATACTAAGTCTAAAATTATTGTAAGTGAGCGAAACAACTTCTTACACATAAATTGATACAGGCATTTAAGCAAAATAAGAACTTTCATTAGATGATTACAACACAGGTTATTACATCGGTTTAGTCCATCTAAGTGTTGTTCAACTATTTCATAATGAGGTCTCTGTTCTATTTCCTTTATCATCTCAGCAGCAAAAGACTTTGCAACTTAAGTTTCTGGTCGAATAATTGTGTAGAGTCTGATTATCTGATTGGTGGATGGCAGGTGAAACTCACTCTGTCTCTGGAAGCACTTGTGATAATTACCATTCAAAAATATCATACAACTTTTAGAGATTGACGTCACTTGGCCTTCAATTCCATCGACTCCTAAGGGAAGAATTAAGCTCCTCTCAGCTCCTTCCACAATTGGTTCTTGAGTGACAAAAATTTCATCAATGTTCACTCTTTTTCTTTTCTTTGATTCTGACCCATTAAATCTAGCAGCCAAATTTTTCTTTAACTCAATAATACCTGGAGATTTTAACTTCTTCATTGCATCATCTAACTCTATCCATTCAGAGAAACCCAAGTTATTTAGTTTGAAATCACTAAACAGATCATAGTTGTGCTTTTCATGATTTCTGTAAACTTCCAGAGTTAGTGTATGGTCTGATGACGTGGGATTGCGACCACGCAACAGGTTTTACCTCTCAAGGGATCTTGAGAAGCTTGCAATCCCACCAGGCAGTGTACCTGGTCGGTGTAGTATAGTGTAGTGGTAAGTACGGGGGATTGATCGTTCTCTCACAGGGAATAGTATTCGTTAGGTTAGAAAAACTACTCTAAAAAGTCTAAAGGTGAAAGAAGATTATTTTTGTATTTTTGTATTTTATGGAAAGCAAGTAAAATCTCGGGTTTTGGAGGAGTGGGCGGAATTAGTTGCTAGTCAACAAACCAAAAAACTACAATAGCAATAAAAATAAAATAACTATATTATATCTAAGTAAACACTATTCTCCCACCATTGTTTGTTCCAAAACCAAAAAAATACAAAAATATAAGTAGCTTAGAAGTAGATAACTTGGGTTAGTTGACTAGCAACTAATTCCGCCCTATCCTCTAAAACCAGAGATTTTACTGCTTTCATAAAATATAAAAATACAAAAAGAATCTTCCTCCACCCTTAGACCTAGATTAGAGTAGCCTTTAGCCTAACGAACACTATTCCCTGTGAGAGAACGATCAATCCCCCGGTACTTGCCACTACACTATACTACATCGGTCAGGTACACTGCCTGGTGGGGATTGCAAGCTTCTCGAGATCCCTCGAGAGGTAAAACGTAGTGCGTGTTGCAATCCACGCGCATCAATGAGCCTTCCAAAGCCCAAAATTATTTGTCCCAAATAATGTCAATTTTAAGATCAACAAGTTAAAACAGTTTAAGTAACAACACATTATAACATTTCAACGTATAACTCTTTATTGATATAAATCAAAGAATTACAAAGTGTTATGCGGAAGAACACTTAATTGAATGACAATGTATAACCAGCTCTCTTAGCATGCAAACTTAGATTACTAGGTTTGCAAGTGAACTTATAAATTTATAAGAGATTTTTTTGTAAATTCAATAGGGAGTAAAAGCACTTGAATAAATTCAACAATTCGAATGTGAAGTGACAACCTTTTACTCACGACCAACATTCCTATTTATACTAAGTACGAGGTTGTTGCCAGTGAGGTTAGGTAGGTGCGTGTCAAGAATCTAATGGAAGAGGTACAATAAAGTACATCTTCCATTTGTACTTTATTGTACCTCTTCCATTAGGAGGTTAGCGAGAACGTTGTCCTTTGGTGGTCGCCTTACTTTGGTGCGCTCGGTTCTTGGTAGCCTCTCGTTGTACTATTTTTCCATGTTTCGTGCCCCAGCTAGTGTTATTCAAAAACTTGAGAGAGTGAGGAAAAATTTCTTTTGGGTTGGGGGTGGGGATAGCCGCAAGATGGCATGGGTTAAATGGGAAAATGTTTTGTCTAAATTTTGAACTGGGGGGTTAAATNAGGTTAGCGAGAACGTTGTCCTTTGGTGGTCGCCTTACTTTGGTGCGCTCGGTTCTTGGTAGCCTCTCGTTGTACTATTTTTCCATGTTTCGTGCCCCAGCTAGTGTTATTCAAAAACTTGAGAGAGTGAGGAAAAATTTCTTTTGGGTTGGGGGTGGGGATAGCCGCAAGATGGCATGGGTTAAATGGGAAAATGTTTTGTCTAAATTTTGAACTGGGGGGTTAAATATTGGAAGCCTCAAAGCTTCCAATTTGGGTTTATTGGGTAAATGGTGGTGGCGTTTTAAGGTAGAAGGGAACACTTTTTGGGCTCGGGTCATTAAAAGTATTTATGGCGAAGATGGTGGTTTGCGAGAAGGGGTGATGGTGGGGTAATTAGTCGGGCCAGTTGGAGTAGTATTATCAAAGTGGGCAAGGAAATTAATAGGCTAGGAATTGAGTTCACATCTTCGTTTGGTAGGAAGTTGGGAAACGGTGAAAGTGTAAGTTTTTGGTTGGATAAATGGATCGGAATTATAGGTTATGCAACCGGTTTCCTAGGTTGTTTAGGTTTGAGAGAAATAAGGAAGTTCGAATTAGAGATAGAGGTTGTTGGGATAATACCGGGTGGAATTGGTGTTGGGATTGGGTCGGAAATCCTAGAGGTAGATCAATGGGTGAGTTTGAGGATTGTGTTAGCTTAGTGAGGGATCAAGGTCCAACTCGAGATGGTATGGATTCGTGGCAATGGCTGCTGGAAATGGATGGGGGTTTTACAGTGAAGGGACTTAAAGAGATGGTGGATGAGAAGGTTCTCGGTCCGAGATCTCAGGTAGAAGAAACGAAGTGGTGCAGGATTGTTCCTCGGACGGTAAATGTTTTTATGTGGAGGCTTAAATGTGGTCGGATTCCGGTTAGGACTATTCTCTATCATATTGGTGTTGATCTTCATTCTACATTATGTCCTCATTGTGAGGAAGCTGTCGAGACAATAGAGCACAGTATGGTTCGATGCAATTTTGTTTCCTCGGTTTGGTCAAGCATTTGTGATTGGTGGAATATAGGTTCCTCTGTTGGTTCATGTGTAGATGATGTCCTAAATATGGTGGGTTTTGGGCCGGCTAAATTACGTCTACTTTGGGAAGCTGTGATATGGACTTCGCTCTATCTCATATGGAAAGCTCGAAATAATAAAGTTTTCCGGGCTAAACGGTTGTCGGCTTCTGATTTGGTGTTCGAGATTCAACTTACATCTTTCTTTTGGGTTTTGCACAGGTCCAAAAGTTTCGGGTATAGTTGGGTCGATTGGTGTAATGGGCCTGCATCTCTGGTCTGAATTTATGCTCATGTTTTGGGTCGTTCTTGTGCTTTATATTGGTTTTATCTGAAGGCTTTCTAGTAGGCTTCAAGGAGATCCAAGAATTGAAGTAGAATTTGCAGTGGCAAGACAAGTGTAGCTGGTTATGTTGTGGATTGTAGCAGCTGTATTCATGTGTGTCATAGTTAGTAAGTGTGTAATGGTGTATTTTGTGGCAATCAAGGCATACACACATTTCTCATGTGCCGTTGGTCCCTGTTTGCTTTTAGTTTTGTTTAGGTAATCGGGTTTGCTTTAGAGGTGATATATGTTTTCTGTGTTGTAACTGATGTTTTCCTTATGAGGGTATGCCCCATAAGGTGACTTTGTTCTTTTGCTTCTTGTTTTTTGAATAATAGCTGGCCTTTCGAAAAAAAAGTACATCTTCCATTTAATGCATCTATATTTAAAAACGCTCCTTCCTTGCTTTTGTAAATAGTTTTGCCAACTGTTCACTGCTTTATCACCAACTCGTACATGTTTGACTTTTCACTAAACTATACTTTATCACGCTCAAATGTATTTATGAGAAGTCCCGCCTAAACTTAAGAGGAATAAGAGCTATGCTCTGTTGGCCAGTTAAAGAGGTGAGAGGTTCATCAGGGTATTGCCATCTTTGATGAACCTTTATACTTCAGCTCGAGTTTCTTCTACATACTGGCTGACCTGCATCAGCTAATGGGTATGTCTTCAAGTGAACTTGACGATGTCTATAACTTGAACTTTGTTGGAGCTGCTCGCTGACTTTATTGTTAGCGAGTCTTCTTGAGTTGCTCTCTGATTTCCCTTTTCAGAGAGTGTTCTTTACTTAGACTAATTTATGTTCAAATCCTAGTCAGAGACCATTGGGCACTGAATTAGCCCAACAATCTCCTCTATTTGGATATAAATTATACTAAGTCTAAAATTATTGTAAGTGAGCGAAACAACTTCTTACACATAAATTGATACAGGCATTTAAGCAAAATAAGAACTTTCATTAGATGATTACAACACAGGTTATTACATCGGTTTAGTCCATCTAAGTGTTGTTCAACTATTTCATAATGAGGTCTCTGTTCTATTTCCTTTATCATCTCAGCAGCAAAAGACTTTGCAACTTGAGTTTCTGGTCGAATAATTGTGTAGAGTCTGATTAGCTGATTGGTGGATGGCAGGTGAAACTCACTCTGTCTCTGGAAGCACTTGTGATAATTACCATTCAAAAATATCATACAACTTTTAGAGATTGACGTCACTTGGCCTTCAATTCCATCGACTCCTAAGGGAAGAATTAAGCTCCTCTCAGCTCCTTCCACAATTGGTTCTTGAGTGACAAAAATTTCATCAATGTTCACTCTTTTTCTTTTCTTTGATTCTGACCCATTAAATATAGCAGCCAAATTTTTCTTTAACTCAATAACACCTGGAGATTTTAACTTCTTCATTGCATCATCTAACTCTATCCATTCAGAGAAACCCAAGTTATTTAGTTTGAAATCACTAAACAGATCATAGTTGTGCTTTTCATGATTTCTGTAAACTTCCAGAGTTAGTGTATGGTCTGATGACGTGGGATTGCGACCACGCAACAGGTTTTACCTCTCAAGGGATCTTGAGAAGCTTGCAATCCCACCAGGCAGTGTACCTGGTCGGTGTAGTATAGTGTAGTGGTAAGTACGGGGGATTGATCGTTCTCTCACAGGGAATAGTGTTCGTTAGGATAAAAAAACTACTCTAAAAAGTCTAAAGGTGAAGGAAGATTATTTTTGTATTTTTGTATTTTTTGGAAAGCAAGTAAAATCTCGGGTTTTGGAGGAGTGGGCGGAATTAGTTGCTAGTCAACAAACCAAAAAACTACAATAGCAATAAAAATAAAATAACTAAACTATTGTGGTTGTGAAAACTTATATGGAGACAAATGTGTTTACTTAGACTTCCTTACTCCCTAACTATCTTTTACCTGTTAATTGGTGTATGTATTACTTGCGTGGATGACGGGTGTATTCCTTAACAATTCATGGGGTGGCATACATATCTCCCCAATTCTATGAGCTCTTATCTCCTCCTACAACTATGCGTACACATAATCATAGGGATTGTAAACAGTGGCTCATGCGTTAAATACTACCTTAATAACCTAGTATGCCTTAGTTACATGTTTCTTAAGACGTTCAAGCATGTTACCATATAGGAGTATTGCCAGTTTTCTTAAGCCTAACATTGATGAAACATTCATCCCAACAAAGTAATAACACACCAATCAACCAATAATTAATAGTTAGGTTTCATTAGATCTAAGCAAACACAAGAAAAATCTAGCCTAGCATGTTAATTGAAAGACAAGCATAAGATATAATTAACCAACACATAGACATATTGATTAATTTAAGTGAGGACTTATCTTTAATTGAACATGAAGGATTCAAGGGTGAAAAACCCTTGAAAATACAGCCAAATTCGTCTTTAGGGTTTTTCCCAAACTTGTACCAAAAGTTCCACACTAATGAATGAAAAATAGAAAAGTATATATAGATTTTACATTCTGACGGCGTCAGGTTATGGGTTCTGACGCCGTCAGCTCGCCGTCATTAGGGTTCTCGGATGGCCTAGATTTACTTCTGACGCCGTCACTCTTTATTTTGCTCTGGGCCGTCACTCTTTAAGTTAACACCTGACGACCTACTTTCTCTAACACCTGACGCCGTCAGGTGTAAACATCTTGTTTTCTTCATAGGGCGTCTAGTGTAATCTGATTTTACTCCTTTGTCCATGTTGGCTGACGGCGTCACCTTGTGACTTTGACGCCGTCAGGTAGGATTTCCAGCTTCTTTTGAGACTTTGTCGTTTTCTTCACTTTTATGCTCCAAAAACGTCCAAATATGCATGTTTTCCAGATTAGGAACGATTTAGGGCAATATTTGATCACATTTACTCGCATTAGGGCTTAAATGACCCCTTAAAACGGGTACACTTTTCGTCTCATCATGGTCCTTCTAAACTTTGGCCTTGACACTGGTGATCTTTTCTTGTCTTACTATGAAAGACACGGCTCTGTCATATTTAGCTTTGAGTTAAGCCAGCTCAGCTGCTCTTCTTGCTTCATGTTGTTTGTATGTCATCTGTTGAGCAACAATCTTATCAGTACCAGCTTTAGCTATGAGAGCTTGAGTGGCTTCCCCAGTAGCCTTTTCTTCAACAGCTTGTTTCTTAGCCTTCAACTCTTCAATGATTTCTTCTCTGGTTGCACCATGGATTTTGGCCAGTTTTAGATTTGATCCACCTGTTTCAGAGAGCCCAGCTATGTCTTCTTCTTTCTCTTCATTCACAATCTTTTCTTTTCCTTTATCTTTTGCTTTTCTTTCTTCTCAAAGCTTAGAGGTCTGTGTGTGCTAGCTAAGCCACTTTGAAACTCTGGTTGGAAGAGAGTTGAGGAGAACTCTACAATGTTGTATCAATGGAAATATTCACATACCTAATAGGTTATGGCATTGGGAATATTAGTGGTGGGTAAGGAATGTTTGTCTTTGCTTTCTTTGCCATTGGTTCTTCTTTCATCTGGAGTCTTTGATGATTGAGTTTTGGAAATTATTGCAAGTGTTTTCTCAGTTGATGAGAGTTTGACTTGCTCAGGTGAGCTGAGAATGAACTATGGTTCCTTCACTTGATTGATTTCATTTTGTTGTTCAGGCTCCCCCTCAGCTGATGAGATGTTGCTTTTGATAAGGGAGCTTTTTGGAGTTTCAAGGAATTGATGACATCAAATAAGTACATTATATTGACATCATTTATCCTATTTAATTGACTTGTTTTATTATTATGTATGAGAATTGGTACTTGATTGTTTACTTTAGTGATTCTCAGGTAAAAACAAGCAATTGGTGAAACTTGGCGATTTTGGACTAATTATGGAGCAAAATAATCATGATGGAAAAGTCTACTGAAATCATGGAGATACGCCGCATCATTCTAGACAGAGCCGTACAATCATACTTAGATGAATTCGAAGACCATTGCCTGACTTTGAAGAATGCGCCGCATATAAAACTTTGGTCAACGAAGAAGATCCAGCTTGTTCTACTCCAGATACGCCGCATTACAATATTGACATACGACGTATCACTATCAAGACATCACCAAATACAATCCAAGACGTTGAAGGACATGCGCCGCATAAAGATTTAAGATACGCTGCATCTGAAGACGGTGTACGAATATTCCAGAATATAATAATCTTGGACCCCACGCGAAGTTACCTCAATGCGCCGCATCTACTTAGTTGATGCGCCGCATCGTGCCCTCAGACAGAAATTATAAATAGACCATCATTACCTACGCATTTTCTGTGCAACAAAACCCTAAGGAGACGAATTCAGACGAAAAGGCAACACAAGACACACCCCAAACGAAGATCTTAGAGCAGTAAGAAGGTCCTGCATGTGTATAATTCATTAAGTAGTTTTGTTTTATTGTATTAGTAAATTTTAATCCATCAGGATTGATGGGCTTGTGGCCACTATACTGCTCCCCTTAAAATTATTTTCCCATCGATTAAAAGTTTATATGATGTTTTTTTTGTTCTTTTTATATGTGCTTTGATAACCTCTGTGTCTAGCTGTGTTTTGCTTGGGCTGCCATACCCCATCCACGCTAACTTATCTAGTGTCTAGAATGTGAGATACGCATAAGTGATCATTAAGGGTTTACTCGCCTATACTTAAGATCCAACGAGACAGATAAGATTACGATACTCATCATATAAAACTAGCAATAAAACAAGTGACAAGCTACTTAACCATAGGACATGCCTTCTATCTGTGTCTATTATCTAACCGTGTACGTGTTTGCTATTCTCTGATTCGTTCTCATTAGTTTTACTTTTCTGTTAAATCTACCAAACTGTGCTAGTCTCCCAGACTAAACCCCCTTTGCGTTAGATTAGGTTGTAAAACTAACTTAGTATATTGAAATACTGATTAGGTTAACTAGATATTACGTTCCACTCCTAGTGATCGACACTCTGCTTATCACTATCTACATACTGATCGGGTACACTGCTCGTTAGTGTGTGTGTTATAGGATAAGTCGGCAAAATATAAATTTAAAACTTGGGCAAAAACACCTCTATACTACACGTGACACAACACGCATCAGGAATCGAGACTCTTTTGGGCCTTTCCCGTCATGATATGGGTCCTTTGTGCCTAATGAGGGTTGATCTTGTGGTACCTTCTCCCCCTCAGCAGAAACACTGAAGGGGGTTGCTACTGCCTATAGTTGCTTGGACAACTTTACCATATTATCAACTAATTCTGCATAAGTTTGGCAGGAACGATCCAACTCTATATGCACATTTCGAACATTGAAGTGTAGATCCGCCTGTTGAACAAGAAATTATCTAAGAGAACCACCATCTTGAGCAGAATCGAATTGGTGTCAATCATTTGATTTAGAGCCTTATTCTACTTGATATCAGCCTTAGTGGTGATAGACTCATGTAATGCAAACAGCTTTTCATCCAAAGCTTTCTCGAATGCAGTTGTCATTCGTTGCTAGAGAAGATAGAATCTTTGAGAGTTCTTTGCCTCTGCTTTGTTCAGGTATTTGATCAGTGGTTGAAGGATCTGAGTGAATTTCGCAGGTTTGAAAGCATCTCTGATGATTTATACTTTGCCCTTATTTTATATTTTTATTTTTTAATTCTAGGCCATCCAGTGTTGTTAGATCAATGGTGAGGATTAGCTTTTTAGTTTGTATTACATCCTTATCAAAATAAGTGTCCAATTTGATTTTTTGAAATCTTTCTTGTTCAAATTTGATCTTAAATACTCTTATTTGTGTTATATAATACTTAATGCAAAATATGTGAATAGATTGGGTTTTAAATATATTTTATTAATATTATTTTTATCAAATATTATTATCACAAATAAAAGTATTTAAGATGAAAATTGAACAAAAAATACTCAACTTACTTTAGAACAAATAAAGTATAATTTTAATGGTTCGTAAAATAACTCAACTCAAATCAAATTTCTAAATACGCACGTAAAAATAGCTCAGTTGGCCACCAAGGGTAATTTTGGGGAGGTATCATTGGAGAGGCCTCAGGTTCGAGTCTCACCATGGACATTCAGGGGCCCGAAAAAATAGAAGCAGGAGTAGGGTTTATGCCCTAAGGAAAACGGTTCGATGCTTGCATACTGCCCAATTGGATGTCACTGTGAGCTCGAATCACTAACTACTAACTCGCCGTTCAAAAAAAAAAGACGCACGTGAAAATATCTACATCATAAGGCTGCCCACAATAATAGTTGGGACCGAGTCGGTCGAGCTCATCACAGTCGGTCGAGCTTGTTGTAGACAATCGGTCGTGACCGAATTCGAAGAGAAAAAAGGGGATACTCGGTCTAAACCTCGACCGAGTATATTCCTTTAATATTTTTCGCTTTGATCCGATTTTAGTAGTAAAACTAGCCGTTTGTCACTTAAAAAAAAAAAAAAAAAAAAAAAAAAAAAAAAAAGACCGTTAACTAGCCGTTGGGGGGAAAAAATTTTCACTTATAAATACAAAATATAAACACACTACAATTCACACAATCTCATTACAAAAATTCTACTCCCTCCGTCCCATATTAAATGTCCATATTTGACTTTTCAAGTCTTTCTTTATCAACTTTGACTTTAAATATTTTTGCTTGTGTTATACAGTATTTGATAAAAATTATACGCAATGAAAATACATTTAAAACTTAATTCATTCATATATTTTGTAACAAGTATTATATTACACAAACACAAATATTTAAGGTCAAAGTTGAAAAAAAAAGACTTTGAAACGTCAAACATGACATTTAATATGGGACGGAGGGAGTATATATTTTCTCACACCATGAATTCTTTCGAGATATTTTTTGCCGATTCGGATGATGAAGAGGAAGTTAGTAACAACTTTTGATGTTTGCGCAAGATTGTTGGGAGGCTTATCAAGCGTCACAACCTACAGAAACACGAAACCGTGTTCCTAGGGATCGTGTGGGTGCTCATGACCGTTTAGTTCCTGCTTATTTCTGCGCTAACCCAACATACGGCGATGAACAATTCCATGATCGT
Organism: Artemisia annua; assembly: GCA_014162995.1. NCBI lineage: Eukaryota > Viridiplantae > Streptophyta > Magnoliopsida > Asterales > Asteraceae > Artemisia > Artemisia annua. The sequence continues at coordinate 74,995 of LBNU01032315.1, read as the reverse complement.
TTCCGGATGAGCCGCAGACTATTCACACGAATTGTACGAGAGGTAACTGATCATTCACCTTATTTCCAACAAACACCTAATTGTGCGGGCGAACTTGGTATTTCTCCTTTGATAAAAATTACTTCCTCAATTCGTCAATTGGCATACGGAGTCAATCCTGATATGCTTGACGAATATGTGCAAATGGGTGCGACAACTATTCGTGCGTGTCTCTATAAATTTTGTAAGGCCATCATGGAGTTATATGGTCAAGAGTATTTGCGAAGCCGACGGTTACTGACGTTGACAGACTCTATGAGCATCACAATCGAGTTCATGGGTTTCCGGGGCTGATAGGAAGCATTGATTGTAAAGATTGGCCGTGGGAGAATTGCCCACATGCTTTAAAAGCTCAATATTGTAAGGGTTATCACGGGAAAACCCCTTTCATTTTATTGGAAGCGATCGCCTCTCAAGATTTATGGATTTGGCATGCGTTCTTTGATGTCTCCGGGATGAATAATGACGTAAATATTTTACGTGCATCCCCTCTTTTCAATGATCTCAAAATGGGGAGAGCACCGGATGTGGAATTCTATGCTAACAACGTGCCTTATAAACGGGGATATTATCTTGTTGATGGGATATATCCGGAATACTCTGTTATTGTGAAGTCCATTAAACATCCAGGGACGCATGATCACAAGCGTCAATTGTATAAGAAAAGATGTGGAACGTGCTTTTGGTGTACTAAAGAAGAAATGGCTAATGATTAAACATCCGGCTAAAGGGTTTGACAAAGAGCGTCTTGGACATATTATGTACACATGCATCATATTACATAATATGATTATTCAAGTCGAAGGGCGTGCGATATCTCCCGACTTCTTTCCAGCGGAGCAGCGCCGTTCTTATGATCCCATAAATATGCATGCGGAATCATTGGAAATTACTAGGGAGATATGCAATAGAACAACTCATCTTAGCCTCAAAGCCGATTTGGTGGAAGACATTTGGCAGCATCATAATAATGAAAACTAGTTTAGTCGTTTTATCATAATGTTTTTAATGTTATTTGAATTATGTTGTAATGTATTTATTTTATTTGAATTAATATGTAACGTTTTAATTATGAATGAAATTTTATTTTGTGTTAAAAAAAAATGAACTTGGTCGCCCTTATTGTGGCACTAAATCGCCTGTAGGTCGCTGGAGAGAGAAAGCTGACGTGACAGAGAAAAGGAGGAGGATTGACTCTCCTTATTGTGGGCAGCCTAATACTCCCCTCCAAACCCCAACCCCCTCTCTTTATCTCCCAAATTTTATTCTTTTTTTCTTTCTTTCACCTTCTTCTTATATTCGTTTCTCTTAGTTCTTTCTTTGCTTTCTCTTTTCATTTTCTCAAAGGTAATATCTTTTTCTCTCTTTCTAACTATACATATATAGCCATCTATATATAGTCGTATGGATATAGATATAAATAAATACATAACTATATTCCATGTTCAACTATAACCTAGATACCATATTTTGGCCTACAACCATAAATAAACCATATTGTTTAAAATACTTATAACCCATTCTAGTGTTTCATAACTTCATATTCTTCTTCCACATCAACCACCATTTCTTTTTCTCTTCATCTCTACGACCAAAAGAGGTGAGACACCAACACTATTAGACGACCGGTTTGGGTCATATATATCCTCTAATAAACACGGGTTCTACAAATACAATAAGTCATATGTATAATATCTCTCTATCTATTCGTTCTTATTGAGTTATTCAACATTATTTCCTTGTTTTTGCTTGCTAGCAGAGAAAGAAAATGGCAGGATATGGAAGAACCGAGGAATTCATGTCCATAAATGTTCACGAACATGAGGTATATATGTTATCTTCGTTTTCGGCACCTTAGGTTTTGCTATCATGTCAATGATAAAATTAGTTTCAAATTAATTTCCTTTATGTTGCTTGTTTTGACTTGATATCATGGTTTCATATTGGATGCATGAAATTGAACAAAAGAATGTTTAAACATTTAGTAATGGTTAAAAAAAAAGTTAATAAAATGGAAAAAGAAGTTTAAATATATACTCCATATGGTTATGCTTGGTAGTTAAGATTAATAGGGTTGGAAACTTGGAGCTTTAAATCTTTGACAGCATTTCAAATATCATCAATATTGTTGACATATTATATGTATTTTGGTATTTTGCTTTCAAATTCGTATCAATTAGCATGAAAATATTGTTGACATATTATATGTATTTTGGTATTATTTTCTAACTTTAACATTTGGCATGGCTGACACGCTAAACTAAACTTATATCATACTAAGACGAATTAGATTAAAAATAATCATCTGATAAAACAAAATACTCCGTATAAGATTTCCAATAAGTCGCATATCAAAATTGAATATATGTGTCTTCAGTTTAAGATTTACTCATATCTAGCTACATAAACATTGGAATGCAAAGAATGATTGTTGAACGATGTTTATTTATGGTTCCAAGATTAAAATCATTAGGACAGATAAGTTTACAGTGTATTGGTTCTTGATCAACCAATCCTTGGTGTGTTAGAGGAAACACATTGATTACATGACAACGGAAAATTAAAAAATATATGGAAAATTTTCGAACATTTGGCAGCATTTGACAAATTGCACAATCTACCTTTTTTATTACTCCCTCTATTAGGTTAAACAAAAATCAAAGAACTTTCCAAAATGGAAATTGCCAATTTGGCCCAATGAAAGATTATTTAATTCGAACACGTGAATGGTTTTTTAATTACAAGGGTTAATGTGTTGGATTTTAAGTCCTAAAGCGTTTTGATCATTTCGTTATTTTCACCTTACTAAAATCATTGGTAAATTCGGTGGGCCTGGAGATGTCTTTCATTAGTACGTGTCGCGCTACCTGTTTCGATAAATAATTATAGGCTANGTCTCTTAATTCTTTCTTTGCTTTCTCTTTTCATTTTCTCAAAGGTAACATCTTTTTCTCTCTTTCTAAATATACATATATAGCCATCTATATATAGTCGTATGGATATAGATATAAATAAATACATAACTATATTCCATGTTCAACTATAACCTAGATACCATATTTTGGCCTACAACCATAAATAAACCATATTGTTTAAAATACTTATAACCCATTCTAGTGTTTCATAACTTCATATTCTTCTTCCACATCAACCACCATTTCTTTTTCTCTTCATCTCTACGACCAAAAGAGGTGAGACACCAACACTATTAGACGACCGGTTTGGGTCATATATATCCTCTAATAAACACAGGTTCTACAAATACAATAAGTCATATGTATAATATCTCTCTATCTATTCGTTCTTATTGAGTTATTCAACATTATTTCCTTGTTTTTGCTTGCTAGCAGAGAAAGAAAATGGCAGGATATGGAAGAACCGAGGAATTCATGTCCATAAATGTTCACGAACATGAGGTATATATGTTATCTTCGTTTTCGGCACCTTAGGTTTTGCTATCATGTCAATGATAAAATTAGTTTCAAATTAATTTCCTTTATGTTGCTTGTTTTGACTTGATATCATGGTTTCATATTGGATGCATGAAATTGAACAAAAGAATGTTTAAACATTTAGTAATGGTTAAAAAAAAAGTTAATAAAATGGAAAAAGAAGTTTAAATATATACTCCATATGGTTATGCTTGGTAGTTAAGATTAATAGGGTTGGAAACTTGGAGCTTTAAATCTTTGACAGCATTTCAAATATCATCAATATTGTTGACATATTATATGTATTTTGGTATTTTGCTTTCAAATTCGTATCAATTAGCATGAAAATATTGTTGACATATTATATGTATTTTGGTATTTTGCTAACTTTAATTTGTGCATGCTGACACGCTAACTAAACTTATATCATACTAAGACGAATTTAGAATTAAAAATAATCATTCTGATAAACAAAATACTCCGTAGTAAGATTTCAATAATCGCATATCAAAATGAATATATGTGTCTTCAGTTTATAGATTTTACTCATATCATAGCTACATAAACATTGGATGCAAGAAATTGTGAAACGATGTTTATTTATGGTTCCAAAGATTTAAATCATAGACAGATAAGTTTACATGTATTTTCTTAGATCAACCAATCCTTGGTGGTTAGAGAAACACATGATACATGACAACGAAATTAAATATAGTTGGAATTTTGAACATTTGGCAGCATTTGACAAATTGCAAATCTACCTTTTTTATACTCCCTATTAGTTAAACAAAATCAAGACTTTCCAAAATGAAATTCCAATTTGGCATGAAATTATTTAATCGAAGTGAATGGTTGTTTTTAATACAAGGTTAATGTGTTGGATTAAGTTCCTAAAGCGTTTTGATCATTTTCTTATTTCACCGTTTACTAAATCATGTAATCGGTGCCTGAGATGTCTTCATAGTACGTGTCGCGCTACCTTGGTTTCGATATAAATCTATAGCTATAATTAGTAACAGACGTTCAATCATACACCATCTTGTTCTTTTTATAGCAAGTTAGTATGATTTTCTTTTTCTCCCGGCACGTCTCCTTCGAAAATAAGCTTTTAAAAAATCGAGTTAAATTAAAGAAACAACTATCATGTAGCTAGTTTTAGTTTGTCTTGTTTGATCCTAACTAATTTAGACCAAAGTATCATGTAATATGCATCCCAAACCTAGAGATTTATGGACGAAACTTGCATTATTTTTTAGGGGTCCTATAACCACATTAATCACGTGGGAAATGGCCTACCTTATTGGTATATAGGTGGTCCTTTGTTATGGGATTTCTTTTCAATTTGGCAATTAGCTTTGAAGGGTAGTATAGCCATTTCACATGTTTGGGATACATCATATGTTGTTGGCTTGTCAAATGAATCATGTGTGTTGCCCCTTGGAATGAAAATGACTAGGTCATAAATATCACACTTATTTGATAACAAAGAAATAGTCCATATACTTGTTTTCGGAAACTAAAGAAGTTTGGCTCAACAATAAGATGTCCATCATATATTTAATGTGCATTTTTCACAACTGTTAACTTTATTAAAGTCACATATGTTAGGTGAGCGATTAAAATCTGTTTGAGCTATATCAAGGTATGGAGCTTCTAGACCTATCCCCCATGCATTAGTTATGCCATATATAATACACCATGGTTATTCCAATTATAATACACCGTGGTTTACCTATGGTTTGACGTGATCACATGTGGTGTTGTACAAATTAATTTTTCTTTGAAAAATCTTATGTATGTTTGTTGCATTTTAGAAGAAACACTATTTTATTAGCAAGAAAAATTCAATTATATAAACCAGAAGAATTCATTACAGATTATATCATCTAAAGAAAATGACAATTTTGGATTGGTAGTCACATCGGTAACGTAACGAACTAAAACCTATCATGAGTAAGTGCCGACATGGGTATTATCAGATATTATTACGTAACTTGAAATGAGAGATCAGTTCAAGTACAACCAAAGTGTTGTGTTTCGCTTTTATCGCCCTTGTTGATCATTACAACTAATTTTTACATACTTCGTTGGGTTCAAATACAATCTAAGCGTTGTGTATCGCTTTTAGGGTGCGACAATGGGACAGAAATATGGAGGGCTAGTACCAAAGAAGAAACCCTTGATTTCAAAGGCATGTTATATTCCATTTTACCATATGTCGAACTCTTTTATGTGAAAATTTGTTAAATGACCAATTTATTTCCTTCAGTATTTACTAAATTACTGATACGCCTATGTTCTATGTTATATATTGGGCCAGGACCACGAACGTGCTTTCTTTGATTCAGCAGATTGGGCCTTGTGCAAGGTAGTTTCTTGGGTAGACCAGGCTTAAACTAATACTATTAGCCCAAACATGTTGGTTTGATTTAAATTAATTATTTTTTATTTTTATTTTATTTTTATTATTATTTTTATCTTCCTTTGGGTCAATAGCAAGGTGCAGGAATAAATGAGAAATCAACAATAGCCATAGAGACATTGCGACCTAAGCTAGAGGTATTTTCCAATTTATGTTCTAAGATGCATGTTTTTTATTGATCATGTATTGTATTAATTTCTTGTTTTGAATGTAGCGAACTCCTCGTCAATGCTTGCCCCCTAGACGACCTACATGTATATCGGGAGAAGACCAGCATGTAAGTTTCGTAGCATCATATAACAATGACGTTCTGTAATTTATTTATGTTTGTAATATGATCCATCTATATGCAAGATGTTAATAATTACTTTTTTTGTTTGTTTGCTGAATTATCATTTTCAGTCAGAGTAAAGGTGTGTGAAGTACACAAAAGAATGTTGGGACTTGCTAGAGGCCCAATGGTGGTTTAAGTCAAGTGTAAAACTTTTCTTTGATGTTGGACTAGTCGAATCCGTATGATGTACAAAACAATGCATGTTATACATGCCAATTCAATATAAAGTTGGTTCTAATATCTTTAATGTCAGAGAAATGTTTATATTACTGATCAAGTGGTTTTTGGTATCGGAGTTTCAAATCTTATGGTCAATTAACTTGGTTCACAAGATTCAAGTTCATTGTGAGTTGCAACTCTCATTTGTGTTGAGAAAAGTGACACCGGACTGAAGCAAACCCGCAACTAAAATAGAAAATATAATAATAAAAGATGACACACGGATATAACGTGAAAAAACCCCAATAGGGTAAAAACCACGGGCAAGGAAAGATACGTTTCACTATGATGAAAACTAGGAGTTACACATTCTCTCTAATTACAAGGAATTAAGAGATACCACACAAACTCTCAAAGTTTACTCACAATACTAGAGATAGAAAGAGAATGAGATCCAAAGAACTATGTGTTCGTTGCTTTGAAAATGGGATACAAATGAAGGAAAGTTTCACTGCCTTTTATAGGCATCAAATGAACCATTTTACGTCATACATGACATCCTCATACCACTTGCAAGATTCTATGTCACAACTTGACATTCCAACTTGATGTAGATACATGCATCTTAACAATCTCCCACTTGAAGATTTGATTGAAACTCAATCAATCTTCACACAGTTATCCTTCCTTGCACTTCCATGTTGCTTACGTTTCCGCTAGGCCGCATGAGGATCGACACCATATAAACTTGTCACAGTTGATTGCTTTAGTCAGATAATCTGCCACGTTATCATCAGTATGAATTTTCTGCATATCCACGGTTCCTTCTTCCACTTTCTCACGAACGAAGTGATACTGAACTCGTATATGCTTTGTCTTAGAATGAAATGATGGATTCCTTGCTAGATACAAGGCGCTCTGATTGTCACAAAATAGAGTAATTTTCTCTTGTTCTTGCCCGAGCTCTTCCAACAACATCTTCAACCATACTGCTTCTTTGCTGGCTTGAGCAGCTGCAACATATTCTGCTTC
>LBNU01032315.1:52470-67364 GCA_014162995.1 Artemisia annua | reverse complement strand
CTACTTTGTGGGCAGTGGGGTCCCACAAGCGATACCCCTTTACTCCGTCAGCATACCCCAAGAACAAACATTTTCTGGATTTCGGATCCAGCTTTGTAGCTTCTTGAGAATTGTACATCACGTACACAGGACTTCCAAATATATGAAGGTCTGAATACTTGACCGGCTTTCCCGTCCACATCTCCATCGGTGTCTTCAACTCAAGTGCAGTTGAAGGTGACCGATTATCACATAACAGGCGGTATTGACTGCTTCTGCCCAGAACGATTTTTCCAAGCATGCAGTTGCCAACATTGCTCTTGCTCTTTCTAACAAGCTTTTGTTCATCCGCTCTGCCACTCCGTTCTGTTGAGGAGTGTATGCCGTCGTGAACTGCCTTTTGATTCCTTCTTGCTTGCAAAAAGAATCAAATTCATCACCTGTATATTGGTGTATGCTTATTCATACACCTTTTATTTACCAAATTAAGACCAAAACGACCAAAAACTAACCATAAATGCCAAAGATATTGTGTTTTTGTGTTTGTGATCGTGCAGGTACGGATATTTCACAAATGGACTCAAAATCACAAAAACCGGACAAAAACGAGCACGAGAATGAAAAGAGTGTTCAAAGCCGTAGCCGGAGGAGCATTTTTCAGATTTGAGCTTAAAACGTCATCAATGGTCCTTTATAAATCAGAAAACGCCAAGAAAAGTCCCTTTCATAATTTACACTATTGGTCCATGCAATTTCAGATTTGTCAAGTTTGGTCCTTGTGAATTTATCTAATCCTACACCTATATCTATAATCTGCCAAAACCTTTTAACCCNCACTCCACCAGCCCATCTACCATTTAGTTAAACCCAACCCACGACCCAGCCAAAGTCATAATATATTAAAAAAAACCCCAACGAGCCATTTCACCCCCAATTTCCCCCAAACTCAGCCATACATGAACCCTAAATTACCCTTCTTCACAATTACCTACTCCTACCGAAATTAACCTCGTATTAAGGGTACCTAAGTCAATTCCCAAGGCCTGACACATCACTGACACAAAGGGAATGACACATGGCATGCTGTGATTGGGTTGAACGCGTCACTTGATGGAATAGAGAGCTCTGATTGGTTGGGATTTGCACAAAGAGATCAAAGGGTGAATATTCGAGGGATATTCCACCTCTAGATGCTTCCAAGACCTGAGCTCGTGGCTTTAAATAGTATCTTCTCTCCTCATTTGAGCTAGTTAGTCAGTTAGTGGTTAGTTAGATGTTAGGTTAGGAGTAGTTGTAACCTAGTGGTAGTTTTATAAGTTTTTAGTGTAATTTCAAGCTTAGTTAATTTGTACTCAGATTTCAAGTTGTAATTCCTTTTAGATTTAATGAAATTCAGTTTAAGCTTCCATTTTATAATATTTGCCATTTAAATTCTCAAGCATTTACTATTTCAAATCTGTTTCCAAGTTTACATTCATCGTTTTCAGAAGCTTTTTAATTACTTTGGTTAGTAGTACATTTAGCTTCTGAATCAAATTGGATCCAGAACTTCTGGAAAATGATAGTCAAAGGTGGATCGGAGATGGTGATTCTGGTGATTTAAGGTGTTACTGAACTGGTGAAGTTTGAGCCTATTAAAGATAGGCTTGGTTAGTTGTTTCTCCCCTATTTCAGTTAGGGTCATAATGACTGTAAGTCCTTAATCCATTTTAGTTCTTATTGCATACTGCTTGATTAGTATAAATCTGACTGTGTTAGCTAGTTTGATGTTTGAATTTTGCTTATATTCTTGATTAGAGAGCTTGTTTCATTATCTGTACGCTTACTGTGTGGAAATTAGTCTCATATTGCTTCAGTTTTAGTGAATCTGTGAATCTCAGTCCTGCCATTAATTGTTGATATTTGATGAGGTTCTAGTAGAGTATTGTGATATGAGCTTATCTGATCATTCGTGTTGCTATTATATTGAATCTCAGTTAATAGTGCTTGTAGTTTAGTGAAATCTGTGATTCTATTTTCTGCTTACTAGTTGTTGAATTTTAGTGTTGAGATAGCTTCATATAGTGACAATTTATCTGTTTTGATCTCTGGTTTAGTAGTTATCAGCATTAGATTTCCATTTGATAGAGTTAATTGCATATTAAGGGGTGTTTGGTTCAGCATGTTTCATAGAGTAAACATTTGATTCAGTGTGTTTTTCTTGTTTAGACATTTCACTTAGGGTATAATTAGAGTAAAACATGAATAAAATCAGATAGTTATTAGTGTAAAAGTCAACATGCTCTTAAATCCTTCCTAAACAGTCAACTGTTGTAATATTTGGGTATTCAGTCATTCCATTTGTTACATAAGTGGTATTGTATGCTTATTTCAGTGTTACTCTAGCCTATAACAACTAATTAGATCAATTAGAGTAGTATAAACCTCACTTTGGTCAACTTGAGTTGCATTTATATAAAGTCAGCTTGAACTTAGCACTTGCAGCCCTACATGCATTTTATATTGCTGAATGTTCATCAATTTAGAGGTCAATTAGGCCATAGGAATTAGGGCTTTTACTGTTTTAGTGATCTATGCTTGGTAGTTAATGTTTTGCCCCCTTAGGTTTCTTTCTTACAGCTTATTTTGACTGCTTATTAGGACCGTTAAGTAGGTATCTTTCACTATGTTTGAGGTAATGAAATAAGGGCTGCAATTGAGTTTTTAGACTTACATTCTGAGCTTGTTTGTATATTCTGAGCATCCTTGATTGTGTTTAAGTGGTTTACATGTTTTCTATGCTTCTGGCTTATTCTTCTTCAAAACTGCTTATTCATAGTGCTTATTGTAACTGCTTTTTGTTCCATTTTACTGTTCCTTTGTGAATTTTTGGTATAATCTGAACTTGTTTGAGCCTGGTTTAGTAAATTGAGCATTCTGTAAGGTTTTAGTAAGATTTGGTGATAAGTGCTTATTAATAAGCACTTATTCCAAACTGCTTATTAGCCAAATCAGCTTTTCAGACCTTATTTTTCATTTTTCTTATTTTTCTTAAATCTCAAATAACAATTTAGATTTTCTGTGAAAATTTCAGAATTATTTGAATTCTTTTACTATTTCTTTTTATTTTTAAATAGATTTTAGAATTTTAAATCATTTTTAATTTCATAATAAACCATAAAAAGACAAAAATATTTTCTGAATTTATTTCTAACTTTCATTTTCAGTTTAATAAGATTTTTAGAAAATAAATTTGTAGAATAAATTTTTCATTTTATAATTAGTTTTGTTAATACAAATATCGCTTAAAAACGTTATTTATATTTTACGATCTTTGCTAAGTTTTGTTAACGACAAAGTATAAACTTTAGTTTTTGGTAAAATGCAATTTTAGTTTCAAGTCTTGCATAATCTTTGTTTTGCTACATTTTACTCTTCACATTTTAAATATATATAAACATGTTGCTAACTTTAATTTGTGCATGCTGACACGCTAACTAAACTTATATCATACTAAGACGAATTTAGAATTAAAAATAATCATTCTGATAAACAAAATACTCCGTAGTAAGATTTCAATAATCGCATATCAAAATGATTATATGTGTCTTCAGTTTATAGATTTTACTCATATCATAGCTACATAAACATTGGATGCAAGAAATTGTGAAACGATGTTTATTTATGGTTCCAAAGATTTAAATCATAGACAGATAAGTTTACATGTATTTTCTTAGATCAACCAATCCTTGGTGGTTAGAGAAACACATGATACATGACAACGAAATTAAATATAGTTGGAATTTTGAACATTTGGCAGCATTTGACAAATTGCAAATCTACCTTTTTTATACTCCCTATTAGTTAAACAAAATCAAGACTTTCCAAAATGAAATTCCAATTTGGCATGAAATTGTTTAATCGAAGTGAATGGTTGTTTTTAATACAAGGTTAATGTGTTGGATTAAGTTCCTAAAGCGTTTTGATTATTTGATTATTTCACCGCTTACTAAATCATGTAAACGGTGCCTGAGATGTCTTCATAGTACGTGTCGCGCTACCTTGGTTTTGATATAAATCTATAGCTATAATTAGTAACAGACGTTCAATCATACACCATCTTGTTCTTTTTATAGCAAGTTAGTATGATTTTTTTTTTTCTCCCGGCATGTCTCCTTTGAAAATAAGCTTTTAAAAAATCGAGTTAAATTAAAGAAACAACTATCATGTAGCTAGTTTTAGTTTGTCTTGTTTGATCCTAACTAATTTAGACCAAAGTATCATTTTTTTTGAAAAGTTTAGACCAAAGTATCATGTAATATGCATCCCAAACCTAGAGATTTATGGACGAAACTTGCATTATTTTTTAGGGGTCCTATAACCACATTAATCACGTGGGAAATGGCCTACCTTATTGGTATATAGGTGGTCCTTTGTTATGGGATTTCTTTTCAATTTGGCAATTAGCTTTGAAGGGTAGTATAGCCATTTCACATGTTTGGGATACATCATATGTTGTTGGCTTGTCAAATGAATCATGTGTGTTGCCCCTTGGAATGAAAATGACTAGGTCATAAATATCACACTTATTTGATAACAAAGAAATAGTCCATATACTTGTTTTCAGAAACTAAAGAAGTTTGGCTCAACAATAAGATGTCCATCATATATTTAATGTGCATTTTTCACAACTGTTAACTTTATTAAAGTCACATATGTTAGGTGAGCGATTAAAATCTGTTTGAGCTATATCAAGGTATGGAGCTTCTAGACCTATCCCCATGCATTAGTTATGCCATATATAATACACCATGGTTATTCCAATTATAATACACCATGGTTTACCTATGGTTTGACGTGATCACATGTGGTGTTGTACAAATTAATTTTTCTTTGAAAAATCTTATGTATGTTTGTTGCATTTTAGAAGAAACACTATTTTATTAGCAAGAAAAATTCAATTATATAAACTAGAAGAATTCATTACAGATTACATCATCTAAAGAAAATGACAATTTTGGATTGGTAGTCACATCGGTAACGTAACGAACTAAAACCTATCATGCGGACACGGGTATTATCAGAAATTATTATTACATAACTTGAAATGAGAGATCAGTTCAAGTACAACCAAAGTGTTGTGTTTCGCTTTTATCGCCCTTGTTGATCATTACAACTAATTTTTACATACTTCGTTGGGTTCAAATACAATCTAAGCGTTGTGTATCGCTTTTAGGGTGCGACAATGGGACAGAAATATGGAGGGCTAGTACCAAAGAAGAAACCCTTGATTTCAAAGGCATGTTATCTTCCATTTTACCATATGTCGAACTCTTTTATGTGAAAATTTGTTAAATGACCAATTTATTTCCTTCAGTATTTACTAAATTACTGATACGCCTATGTTCTATGTTATATATTGGGCCAGGACCATGAACGTGCTTTTTTTGATTCAGCAGATTGGGCCTTGTGCAAGGTAGTTTCTTGGGTAGACCAGGCTTAAACTAATACTATTAGCCCAAACATGTTGGTTTGATTTAAATTAATTATTTTTTATTTTTATTTTATTTTTATTATTATTTTTATCTTTTTTTGGGTCAATAGCAAGGTGCAGGAATAAATGAGAAATCAACAATAGCCATAGAGACATTGCGACCTAAGCTAGAGGTATCTTCCATTTTATGTTCTAAGATAGTAAGATGCATGTTTCTATTGATCATGTATTGTATTAATTTCTTGTTTTGAATGTAGCGAACTCCTCGTCAATGCTTGCCCCCTAGACGACCTACATGTATATCGGGAGAAGACCAGCATGTAAGTTTCGTAGCATCATATAACAATGACGTTCTGTAATTTATTTATGTTTGTGATATGATCCATCTATATGCAAGATGTTAATAATTCTTTTTTTTTGTTTGCTGAATTATCATTTTCAGTCAGAGTAAAGGTGTGTGAAGTACACAAAAGAATGTTGGGACTTGCTAGAGGCCCAATGGTGGTTTAAGTCAAGTGTAAAACTTTTCTTTGATGTTGGACTAGTCGAATCCGTATGATGTACAAAACGATGCATGTTATACATGTCAATTCAATATAAAGTTGGTTTTAATATCTTTAATGTCAGAAAAATATTTATATTACTGATCAAGTGGTTCACAAGATTCAAGTTCATTGCGAGTTACAACTCTCATTTGAACTTGAAGAATTTGAATATTGATCTTGCAATGTAGGTAATATCCCAAATTTGAAAGACTGTTTAGACAACCTTTTAAGGTTTATGCATTTCAGTGATTAGCCTCTTCAACATATGACATATGTTGCCATATTGAGTGCCCAACTGATCAAGCTTTTTGTTTATAGTGTATGACTGTAGCAACAACGAAACGATCAAATAGTATGCAACATAGAAACAATGTTTTTCTCTATAATTATCTACATTTTCTTAAGTGTTGTTGGTTCAGTTAGCAATAAATTTATACAGGCATCATGTTGGGATGTTAAGGGGATGGAGAAAGATCATTCACATGAGAGACGTGATTAGAAATCATCTGTTTGTTAGACGCGTACATTGAAGCCTTTGTGCTTTGTGTTTAGTTAATGGCTAATGATTTGCACACTCAAAAAAGTTATTTGCACTCTCAAGGTGCAAGCGGTTGAAGCAGAGTGTTTAATACTGTACAATTATTTAATGTACAGATGGAGTGTCCCAATTAATTTACAAAGTGTGCAAATCAATTCCCTTAGTTAATAGGCTTAGCCCATAATATGTCTTGTTTCTAGAATAATCCTTAGGGATTATATATTTCCCTTTTCACTCGATTTTCACGCTTAACCAAAACACGAAAGTTATAGAAATTCTTTTTCTCATTAATTGGCTTATTGAATCACCCAAAAAGGAGTTCGTGTGAGCAAGTTGTGGCCGGCCAATACCCCTTCAACTTTATCACAAGTCACATTAACATTAATTCTTCATTCGTTCTTTGTTTCTTCGTTTGATTCTTTTACGAGCCATCCTGTATCAACTTTATCTCTTAATACACTATTTCATGAGTATTCCTTTATCTAGAACATACATTCGACTTGATTTCTTGAAACCATTTCGCCTTACTAATCATTTGATATCTTTTACTTTTTTTCGCATCATTTCCTCAACTTTGCTTCCATAAATTCCTAAAATGCATGCGTAGAACCTTAAACTACAAATGTTTTCTATAAGTACTGAAAGTTCATATAAACAACTAATAAATAAGCATAAAAATGACAATAATTCGTGTAAATATAAGTATAAAATGCGTGTTATCACGCATATAACCTTTGGGGGGGTCTAATCTTGGATATTTAATTTGATAACACGTATTTCATACAGATATTTATATTTGTTGTTATATGAACTTTTGGTAATTACTCGTAATAAATTATATTTATGATTTTTGGTTCTATGGATGCATTCAAGGAAATTATGGAAGCAAAGTTGAGAAAATGATGCGAAACGAAGTAAAAGATATCGAATAATTATAAAGGCGAAATAGATTGAGGAAATCAAGTCCATTATAAAGGCGAAAAAGGATGGCTTGTGAAAGAATTAAACGAAAAAACAAAGCACGAATGAATAATTCATGTTAATGTAACATGTGATAAAATTGTTGTATTATTTTGGCCATTACTTCCCCAGACAAAGTCTTTTTTCGGTGATTCAATAGCTACTTAATGAGAAAAAGCATATCTACAACTTTTATATTTTTAGCTAAGAGTGAAAATCAAAGGAGAAATCTGATTATTTGTCAAAAATCCACAAGGTTTGACCTTGAGACCTTGCTAGTCAATCCCTGCGATTTTTTTAAAAAATTAGCAAGTTTTGACCTTGCTAACCAACCTTGCGATTTTACAAATGTCCGCCAAATCTTGCGAATTTTATGGTTATACAATGGCCTTTTTGGTAAAAATTAGGTATTTGGTGAATAAAAATTAATTAATTAATTAATTAAAAAAAATTAAAACAAAAACCAAGAAAAAGTGGTTAGAAAATGTTATTTACAACAATAACAACATACCCAATCCAATTGGGGCGAGGTATAAAAAGGTAGAATACAGATAGATCCTACACTTACCCCGGGATAGACCCGAGTGTAAGGAGACTTTTCAGTAAGACCTCCGACAACTGTGTGCGGTAAGAGCGCTCAGAAAAATGTGTATGTGTGAAAGAAAGATCAACGGACATAAGATAAAAAGATAAAACAAGCATACAAACATAGAAAATGTTATTTGAACACCCAAAAAGACCGCTTCCGACATGCGCGTCGGTTTTTGACACCGATAGCACCGCCTCGTTAGTAGGCGTCAGTTTGGTCTTCTTGGGTTTGGCGATGAGGAAAGGGACGAGAGTGGGGTCATTTGGTCGTTTGAGTGTTTTGTACATGTGAGCATTTTATGAAGTATATTTGTCCAAAGTAACACAGAAAGAGACACCTGTGTTTTTGTGAAATGCTAAGGCTAGATACCAAGGGTGTTAAAATGCATTTCGGTGACTGCCAACGTCACACCGAAACCATGGCCTCCAAATAAGTCACGTGTGAATTGTGCCAATCAAGAAGACTTAAGGTGACCGAGTCACCTTAAATGCAATGGTGTGATGTGGGCATTTTATTATTATTATTATTATTATTATTGTTATTATTATTATTATTATTAGGGTTTTGCTAATCTCTGCCCATTGGGCATTTGTTTAGCTCTCTATATAAGGAATGTTGGAGTTAATTAATATCAAAATAATGATCAATTACGGTAATTTTAGAAATGAATAAATGTTCATTAAATGCATTTTTTGATTTAAAAGAAAATTTTGTTTTCATTACTTGTGCTTAATCCTTTAACCGGTGGGTTATTATTATTATTATTATTATTATTATTATTATTATTTTTTCTAAAGTTTGGTTTGTGAGTGTGAGAAAGTTAATGTAACGGGCATCCTTCGGTCGGTTATTGATGCACTTGGGAGGGGTCTCCTTTTCGGTTTCGGTTTCGAATCAGTCCAGTTCAGGTTTTGCAATATCACTCATCACTGTACTAACCTGAACTTCACCCAAACTGCAGATACTTTTGCTCCATGAGACGCCTTTCTGCTCTTGCTTCTAGGGTTGAACATATCCCAACTCAAATCACAACCAAAACCCTAATTAAACCCCAAATTAAACCCAATCCACCAACCACAAAAGGCAAATTCTCTTCCATAAACCCTAAATCAAAACCCCAAAATCACAAACCAATTGACCATCACTACATTTCACAGATTCTTGCACATAAAGATTGGTACTTTTTACTTAACCATGACTTAAAAAACCATAAATTTACCTTAAACCCTAGGCTTATAATAAGTATTTTGCAAAACCAAGAAAACCCATTACATAGTTTGCTTTTTTATTTGTGGGTTTTGAATCTTTTTCCATTTTACGCAAAGAATCAGTCCATTCGAGTAGTTTTAGCGAATACCCTTTATCGAAAAGGTCCGGTTTTGTTGAGTAAAGAATTTATGGATCTTGTTAGGAGTTCAGGGTGTAGTGTTACTGAGGATTTGTTATGTGTTTTGATTAGTAGTTGGGGGAGGTTAGGTTTAGCTAAGTATGTTGTGCAGGTTTTTGATCAGATATCGTTGTTAGGGATTGTGCCTAGTACTAGATTGTATAATGCGGTTATTGATGCGTTGGTTAAGTCGAATGCACTTGATTTAGCTTATTTGAAGTTTCAACAAATGAAAGCGGATAGATGTAGTCCGGATAGGTTTACGTATAATTTTTTGATTCATGGAGTGTGTAAAGTTGGAGTTGTGGATGAAGCGTTGCGGTTAGTGAAGCAAATGCAGGAAATGGGGTATGCGCCGAATGTGTTTACGTATACTATGCTTATTGATGGTTATTGTAATGCTAAAAGGATTGATGAAGCGTTTAAGGTTTTGGAGAGAATGAAGGAGAGTAACGTGAGCCCTAATGAAGCTACGTTTAGGTCGTTGGTTAATGGTGTGTTTCGTAATATGGGTCCACTCGAGGGTTTGAAATTGTTATCTGATTTTGTGGATAATGAGCATGTTATACCCGTAGCAGTTTGTGCGTCTGTTTTGCATAGTCTTTCGAGCAATTCTTTGGTTAATGAGACTGCTATTTTCTTGAAGAAAAGCATTGAGAGAGGTTATGTTCCCGATACTATGACTTTTAACATGACTATAACTTGTTTGCTCAAGGGATTTGATCTCATAGAAATTTGTGATATTGTCGATGGTTTAATCGGAAGAGGTATGAATCTTGGATTTAATAGTTATCTTGTTCTTGTTGAGGCTTTGTACAAGAGTGGAAAATTAGAGGAGGGAAATCGGTATTTAACTATGATTCTTGAAAATGGGCTTTTATCTAACGTGGTATCATATAACATGATGATTGATGGTTTTTGCAAGACGGGTATGATTGATAAAGCAATGAAAACTTTTTTAGATATGCTTCAGTGTCGTGTTTCACCTAATCTTGTTACTTTCAACACTCTTTTATCGTGGCATTGTAAGAATGGTGATATACGTGAAGCACGCGAGCTTCTTAAGATGCTATTACAACATGGTTTAAAACCTGACGCCTATACATTCACTTCACTAATTCATGGTCTTTGTATGACCCATCAAATTGATGATGCTTTCGATTGTTTAAATGAGATGGTGGATTGGGGTGTGAATCCAAATGCCATTACATACAATATCTTGATCCGTTCATTGTGTATTATCGGTGATATTTATAAAGCAAAGGCATTGCTAAAATCAATGCAAGTCAATGGGGTAAAGCCAGATGTTTTTTCTTTCAACGCCTTGATTCAGAACTTTTGTAGGATGAAGGAGTTCGAGAAGGCACAAAAGGTCCTCTTGACAATGTTGACTTTAGGTTTGGCTCCGGATAATTTTACGTATAGTGCTTTTATTAAGATGTTGTGTGATTTGGGGAGGTATAAAGAAGCTAAAGAGTTGTTCTTATCAATGGAAGATAACGGATGTTGCCCTGATTCTTTTACATGTAATTTGTTTATTGAGGCTCTAGTTGCGTCTGGTAGGTTCATTGAAGCTAGAGATATCTTTCTCAAGTATAAAGAAAGGGGAATTGTGTTGAAGCCCATCTCCATTTTGTAGTCATATTTACACAAGAAATTCAAAAGTATTGGTTCTTTTCATACATCAGGTGTTGATAGTTATGCATCTTGGATTTGCTTTGCAGCCTCATTGTCGGTTCCATTCTGCAGTACATCAAGGTACTAATTACATAGTTACCCTTTGTGAGTAAAGATTAAATATTGATTAAGGTTTATATAATATATGATCACCTATCTAAGTTTCATCTATCTTAATTTGTATATTTTTGTCATTTGGTCAGTACACTTTTTTGCTACAATATGATCAGTCAATTTGCTATTTTCATGGGACGTATACAAGCTGCACTCTGAGAATCTATTAATAAAATTACTTATAAGATTACCTTCTCCTAGTCATGTAATGTGTCATATGCACATATGGAAGTATTGGTGGTCACGAGGCACCAAAACTTAAGTAGACAGTTTTCGTGAATCGAATTATTGACCTTCTGGTCAAAAATTACGTATTGCTCTAAGGCTCACCCATGATTACAGATAGATGCATAATATTGAGCTCACTAGTAAATCTGATAGTGAAACTTCATAAAAGTTATGTTAGTCAAATGATGCGTTCTTTTTTGTATGGGCATAATATATTTAAATAGTCCATAGTTGGGTATGATCAGGTGCGTACTGGATTACTGCCATTCTAAGCATAAAAACTATTTGAATTTTTGGCCAAACGCGGCTTTAGCTAACATCAATTTGCAAACTTTTAAGAATATTTCGCCATTTTGTAAGGTGTAATATAAGGTACCTGAAACTGCAAGTATTTTGGCCAAACCCTTTTAGACTATTCATATAAGATTCGTATCCTAAAGTTGACTCATTTGACCAGAAATTTTAGAACATTGAAATTAAGGTACCTGAAACTGCAAGTAATGAGAAAAATGTAAATTAGGTTTGATTTTGGCAATAAAATGGTAATGGTGAAAGGTTGGTGACTTTTTCCAACCACCTTCTCTTGTTTGTCAGCCCAAGCCCAACCAATATTTCCTGTTTTTCTCTCATTCACCAATCAAATTTCGCAAAAAATCATGTTTTGTTACACGTTCATTGAATCTTTGATTACACTCTTTTTACCTGTCTTAATTGGTTTTACCCACAAAGTTGAATTTCTGCTCATCATTCATGTGATATATGGCAGATATTATCTGTTACATAATGCTTTATCAACATGGTGTCCTCAGTCTTTGTTAACCGATGGCTTTTAGCTCTGATGTTGTTTGTTGGTCTTTTCTGGTTTAAACTAGGTGCGCCTTTCAATGAGCGATTAATAAAGTTTTTAATTTTACAAAAAATTGTTAAATGGAAGTGATTTGTCACAGGGAAAGGTGATACGGGAATTGCTGGAACTGGACTTGGATATTTACCAGAACCAGGTGGCGGATCCAGTGGCGATAGTGATGACAGTGGTGGTGGTGGATCCAGTGGCGGTAGTGATGACAGTGGTGGTGGCGGATCCAGTGGTGGTAGTGATGACAAACCAGATGAGATTGTTTTGAAAGCTCTCAAATGTTTCAACGAAAAAGAAGTAATTTATCTCTTCACATTCTGTTCTAAATGCTTCATAATTTTTGACTTTCGATGAAAGGTCAAAAAAAGCCTATTTTTGCTCCAAAGTTATACCAATTTACCCTCATTGATTAGACATGAATACAAGTATATGAAAAGTACTTCAAATCGATAGATGTTGGTTAAACTTTATAATAAAACTCATCTAAATCATGAAGTTATGCCGTTATCATGGAGATGATCAATTAATAGTATTTTTTGGTTTGTAACAGATTTACAGCAGTTGTGAAGAGTCTTATAGGTTGACTGCGAGTGGTCAACTCCACGTGCCACCTGAATACGCCGATGAATACTGTCATGGGCCCTGCTTACAAGAGACACAGCTCGTGCTTAAATGCGTCGATGATATTTTATCACACTTCGTTTTCTACAATCATGCTACTATAGAGGACGTGAAGGAAACAATCAAAATCGGTTGTAGCGATGGTCCACACAAAGGTAACCAGAAGAATCATTTAGTTCCACTTTATTGACTTTTTGAAAATTCTAGGTTATTAGTAATAACTAATAAGTTATCATCTTTTTTTACGAAAATCACAAATAGCTTGCATAAATGAGCTATTTTCGACAGATTTTAGGAGCATAAATGGCGGAAAACCGTATATATTTTTTACAAATTTGTTCATTTCGCCTACTTTCACCTTTTCACAAAACAGTCTTCTTTCATATTTATACTAGCACAATGATTAACTTGCGATGAATTTGAAATATGATAACCGAAAAGTGAGTTACTTATTATTTCAAATTATATTTTGATGTTTGCAGGTGATTTTGATGTGGCTGAGCACATTGATAAGGACGAAAGCAATTCATCCAAGCTTTCATGTGCTATAATACTATTGGTTCTTCCATCTTTCATTCTTTACCTTGTGTTATTCTGATCGNGGTGGTGGTGGATCCAGTGGCGGTAGTGATGACAGTGGTGGTGGCGGATCCAGTGGTGGTAGTGATGACAAACCAGATGAGATTGTTTTGAAAGCTCTCAAATGTTTCAACGAAAAAGAAGTAATTTATCTCTTCACATTCTGTTCTAAATGCTTCATAATTTTTGACTTTCGATGAAAGGTCAAAAAAAGCCTATTTTTGCTCCAAAGTTATACCAATTTACCCTCATTGATTAGACATGAATACAAGTATATGAAAAGTACTTCAAATCGATAGATGTTGGTTAAACTTTATAATAAAACTCATCTAAATCATGAAGTTATGCCGTTATCATGGAGATGATCAATTAATAGTATTTTTTGGTTTGTAGCAGATTTACAGCAGTTGTGAAGAGTCTTATAGGTTGACTGCGAGTGGTCAACTCCACGTGCCACCTGAATACGCCGATGAATACTGTCATGGGCCCTGCTTACAAGAGACACAGCTCGTGCTTAAATGCGTCGATGATATTTTATCACACTTCGTTTTCTACAATCATGCTACTATAGAGGACGTGAAGGAAACAATCAAAATCGGTTGTAGCGATGGTCCACACAAAGGTAACCAGAAGAATCATTTAGTTCCACTTTATTGACTTTTTGAAAATTCTAGGTTATTAGTAATAACTAATAAGTTATCATCTTTTTTTACGAAAATCACAAATAGCTTGCATAAATGAGCTATTTTCGACAGATTTTAGGAGCATAAATGGCGGAAAACCGTATATATTTTTTACAAAGGGATAATCTAAATACACCAACATCATCATCTAATCATTAAATTGTTAATTAATGAGCATCTTAATTACTCTTCTTTTTCTCTTGCACCAAGAACCCAATCACCCCATTTAGTACCAAAATAATTAGATAATACGGAGTAATTGTCAAATTAATCTTATTAGACTATTAGTACTAGTATTTTTTTCTCTTATAAATATCACTATTATTCAATTATATACGGAAATGTATATTATATGCGTCTCTACAACGAATGCTCTAAAAGACATTTACTTATTAAAATCTATATATCTGATAATAAAAAAGACAAGTAAGTGTACACGAATGTGAGCAAAACATAATTTGTTACAATATTTATTAACCTAGAGGTTGTGGGTTCAAGTTTCGTTCGATACATGTGAGATAGAATTTGTTAGATAAGTGGTGCAATGAAAATTTGCCGTTCTAAACTTATTATATATATATATATATATATATATATATATATATATATATATATATATATATATATATATATATATATATATATATATATATATATATATATAT
>LBNU01032315.1:25672-44280 GCA_014162995.1 Artemisia annua | reverse complement strand
GTAGATAGAAAGAGCACTAGCGGTATTTGCACGTTTATGGGATGTTGTTTAACATCGTGGTTTTTGAAGAAGCAAACCGCTCTTGCTATTTCTACCACCGAAGCCGAATACGTAAGCGCTGGAAAGGCATGTCAAAAAGCACTATGGATGAAACAAGCTCTCGTAGACTATGGCGTTAGGTTAGAAAATATCCCCATCATGTGCGATAATAAAGGAGCTATAGACTTAAGTAAGAATCCTGTTCAACACTCTAGGACTAAACACATAGAAATATGACATCACTTTCTTAGGGATAACGTACAAAAGGGAAACATTACGATAGAAAAGGTAGCTTCGGAAGATAACATTGCTGACATATTCACTAAGCCCCTTAAGCGTGAATTATTCAACCACTTGCGTTTAGGATTAGGAATGATGGAACAAATTGATTGAATTTTCTGGAAAAACCAAAACTTTCTGAAATTTCAAAATTCTGGACACTTTCAAGTGTCAGATGGGCGGACCCCTTAAATATATAAGGGCGGCCCCCTTAAAATTAAGGGGACCGGCCTCTATTTAAGGGGGCCGGCCATCTGATGGTGAAAGTTTCTGTGTTTTCGTTATTTTCCTCCAAAATCTGAGTCTAGGATTCTGTTTTGCACAAAATCAAGAATTGAGATATTTTGTTTGCATAATTATACTTTCAATAAAACCTCAATTCCTTTCCAAAACATTCTCACGATTAGGAAAACTCATTGTTGAATAATGATAAAAACGTTTTTCTAAAATCATGCATAATAGTCTTACTCTCGTTGTCTATAAGTATATAATCTAATGTATACTTATATATAACATTTGGAAGTAAGCAAATTTAATTCAAGGAGACTAAAGATTGTTTCTCAAGATCATTTGTTTTTAGGAAGCAATCTTTACTCCACATTTGTTTCATTTAGGCACACACTAGAACAAAATCAAGAATTTCATAGTCACATTTGTTCCATCACTAGTTAGCCACTAATAGGTGCCTTTACTCTAAGATTAGTTGCCTTAGTATACCTTTGTTGCTTAATTGATGATTTGCTTTGATTGCATGCTTGATTATATTTATATACTCTATTTGCTTAATTGCTTATTAGCTTTATTTGCATGCTTAATTATGCTTAATTATGTTTATATGATTAATTGCTAGCATGTATGCTTTTCATGAAAATTAGACTATGAAAATACTTGCCTAGTTGCCTAAAGAGTTGGTCTTGCCCAAAACCAAACCCCAAAACAAACACCTTTCAGGAAATACTTTGCCAAAAACCCCAAACCAGGCAACCTAGATCGTCAGATAAGGGCGGCCCCCTTAAATCAAAGGGGCGGTCCCCTTAAAATTAAGGGGACCGTCATGGAATTAAGGGGACCGGCCATCTGTAGCTCGAGGTTTTCTGTTTGCTTTCTGCTTTTCAGCCAATTTCACCCTATTTTGATTCCTCACTTCCATGAATTCACAAACACCTTTTGTCAATCAATTCCAACACATATTCCCCTTCCATAAACACAAAATCACCACACTATAAATACCATTCACCATCATAAATGCTCATTCATCCAAACATGTCATCTCTCAACAACCAAAAACCCAAGTTTTCAAGAGTTGCTAAAATCTCCGTCAAGCCCGTATGGAGAAGAAAGCTTGATACTTGTCAAAAATCATCATCAAATGATGTTGCCTCTAGCCAACCCCTACCTAAGCCTTCAAACTAACCAAATGATACCACTCTTCTACATCATCAAGACAACCTTACAATCACACTCACCAATAAAATTCCACCTTCACCCATCTCATTTCTACCAAATGACCCTTTTGAGGAAGATGCTCAACTTCAAAACAACCACCACAACTCTCATCCAAACATGAATCAAACCGCAAACCCAAATCCAAATCCAACTTCACCATCATCACCTACCTCCGAACAATTAAAGTTCGTTGAAGAGCTCAAGGAAGCTCATGAGCTTAATGCTCTTCTTGTGTTGCACCTTACTCAACGCAACTTGGAACAACAACCCTCATCCACCAACTCATCACCATCAAATCATTTATTCCATCTTGAGAATCATGTCAACAATTGCATTTGTTGTATATTTCTCCAAGAACAACATCTTGTTCTCAATGAACGTCTCACATAGATTGAGTATCTACACCACCAAAACACCTTCCAACCTTTAAATGAATCATCCATGCCCCTCAATAAAATCATCAACAAACTTTTGTTACCCATGCAAGACCTCTCATGATGGCAACTCAAGTACTTTCTTAGTGTAGTTTTCTAAGATAAGCATATATGTATGCTCATGTACTAAGATTATGTGTTTAGCATAATACTTTTCAATAAATTTATTAATGAATGCTTTTGTCATTGCCATGATTTATAATCTATTGTTTTGCCTTATATGCTTTGCTCTATATGTATGCATTCTATACATATATTGTGCTATCTAAATATTTTTGCAAGCATTCCATATCTCGATTTTTCCTTATGACCTTAAAACGAGGGGGAGTATACATCAAGGGGAGCTCCAAGTAAATCGGGATAAACCTTTTTGATGCTAACAAAAAGGGGGAGAATTGATATAAACTCACAACAATACTTGTATATATACTAATTTTCGCTTAATGAGTTTAGATTTTGTAATCATCAAAAAGGGGGAGATTGTTGACATAAATAATGCATAAAAACGTTATTTATATTTTTCGATATCTCTACGTTTTGACGATCACAAAATGTAAAATCATTAAACGTAAGATTACTACATAAACAAGTATTAAGCTAGTTTATATCATTATATCCAACTTAATCGCTTAAGGTATGAATAAACAAGTGCTTAATACATCTCATGATCAAAGGGGTATTTAATTAATTACTACAAAGTTTATTTAATTATATAAACATATTATATATTTTTGAAAAACACTTTTGGTAATAAAGAAAAATGTTTTAATCATACTAAATATATGAATTCAAATTTTTAACCAAAATCAGTTAGTTTTTCACCAAATAAACTTTCCCCACTAAAGACAAAAAGTCTGGCCGTTACAGTAGGCCGACTCCCTTAATTATAAGGGGTGGTCCCCTTAATTTTAAGGGGACCGGCCATGAATTAAGGGGACCGGCCATGAATTAAGGGGACCGGCACGCTCCTGTGTCAGATTTTGTCAGAATTTTTCCCCTATAAATACCACCTTAAATCT
Organism: Artemisia annua; assembly: GCA_014162995.1. NCBI lineage: Eukaryota > Viridiplantae > Streptophyta > Magnoliopsida > Asterales > Asteraceae > Artemisia > Artemisia annua. The sequence continues at coordinate 41,063 of LBNU01032315.1, read as the reverse complement.
GATATTTTTCCTCACCTCTTGTATGAAAATTTTCAGATCTAAATCTCTCTAAACATCTTCCAAAACCCTTTGATCATTAGATTACTAATCCTTGTTTCAAGTGATTCAATCCCTCATCATCTACCATCATCCAAAGTGCAAGAGAAGAATGCTCCTTCAAAGATCTTAGGTGTATTTTACACAATTATGGGGTAGGTACAAAAGGAAACATGCTTTGACCGAAAACGCATACAATCTATGAAGCAAGTGACCATTGCGTTGACATGTTGTCATTAGGCATAAAGCTTGGTAGCTGATGCATCCCACCATTACGCTGTTGCCTCCTTGCATCTCTACCTTCCCCAGATGTGAGCAAGAGACATTATCTACCGATGTGATGCTTCCATATTATTGGTTGTAAACATATGTTATCTGCAATCAAAAGGACTATATAAATTATTGCACTTGCATTTTTCGGAAGAGCCGTAACACACAATGACATAAATCATTTTACAATGGTAATATTATGATTTATAAAACATACTTTTATATATTTTTTGTTGACAATTAAGTCAAAAGGAAGATACACACTTCTATATATCAAAGATATTTCCAAGGATGTACAACTACACACCTGTGAAACTAAGAATATACGCATGTACCTTAGTTCAATGATATATTGTTGCGGTAGCTTTGAACTTGATAGAAATGCCCAGAGTTCTTCAATTACTTGTGCACTTAGTGGATCCTTCCAATTTTCAATTAATGGGCTAAACCTGAATTTTATCATTTATTAAATTATCTTCGACCTACAACTTGAACCACAAAATTTTAGAAAAAAAGCATGCATATATGTTTCATACAGATACTATTTTCAACAAAAGGAAAGTTAACTACCTTAGTGAAGATCCCCGATATAGCATCAAGATAAGAGATAGTGATGGATAAGAGATTAATGAAGTCTCTTTGCATGTCTTTTTTCAATGCCAAGATATACATATAGAACTATAGATCTCCCGACAGGACTTCATGACATAATATAACAAATCATTTAAATGACTGAGCTAATCTAGGCGTATACTTTTTGATAAACGACCTTTAAAAAAGATTAACCTATCATACATATTATAGTTGATAATCCCTAACAGAGCTCATAGAAAATATGAGTCAACATGGCAATCTGTAACATTTTTACGCATATACTAACAACCATAGGTGTAATATTCAAACACATGTAAGATAATGTATTTATCATGACACACCTGTTGAACTAATCTATATTATGTAGTATATAGTTTAAGATTTAGACCTTGTTGTGTTTGTTGGTATGGCTGTGAAAATTGCTCCTAATGGTTATCTATATGTAAGTGAGCCCGTTCCAAGTTTCCTAAGAACCCGATTACTGCAAGAGAGACATGAAAAAAAAGCTACCGTAGAAGCATAACTGTTAGAGCGCGTCACAGATGTCGAAAAATATGGTTTTCATAACCATATTTTACCCAAACCATACAAAAGTACTGACCTGTTGTTGGAATACTGAACTGACAGCAGCAAGTGGAACCTCAGCATGCAGCCTGAATATCTGACTAATCGGCCTGCAATATCCGAACCTGAATACACCTATACCAGAGATACTCGAAGCTTATTAGGGTCGAGTATCGGGTAAGATTTTCCATGCTCAAAATCCAATTAACCCGACCTGCTTGTAAATGCTTATTTAGTGGGTTTATGAATGTATTTGCTCAGTTCACTATTCAGTTAATCAACCTTCATGCAATAATAGAATATAAATTTCAAGATTAACCACAATTCACAAAAATATGTTTCTATTAGACCACTGGTCTTGAAGGAAAAAGTAATGCTATATAGCACGAAAGTTGTGGTTTCTTTTAATATTAAAAATTCAAAACGCAGGGTGTATAGGGAAGATACTTATGAATAAAGGAGGATGCAATGAGCCTACCATCAACCGCATCTCCAAAATCATGGTTATCCGAGCTGCAAATTTACATACTGATACCTCGGGTTCAATTGTTTAGTGCACTGGAGTTTCAGATAGCATATAAGAACCTGATAAGGAAAATATAAAAAAAGTTATAAACAATATCTGGTGGCATTTATTAGATCCGTAATATGAAGAATTAGACAGCATGTGGAATAGACAAAATAAAAATTAAAAAGTAGTCAGCCATTTGGTGGGATCACTTATGCCTTGAAAGCAGGCTGGCGTGAGGTAATTCGCATTAGCAATAGCTTCTATTACCTAAGTAATTTTAAATAGGGGTGTTCACAGTTCAGTTTGGGTTGGTTTTTGGCATAACCCAAGCCGATACCGAATTTTTGGTTTTAGCAAAATCAGAAACCGAACACAGATCATCTCAATCGGTTATGGTTATAGTCGGTTTGGTAAGTCCTAGTACTATGTTCTCCAAGGAGCTTAACGTCAGTTTAATATGAGGTTTTAACGCATATGCAAATATGAAGTTTTAACGTTATATACTTATATGCATTCTTACAATAAGTACCAATGGAATTTAACTTCAGTTTGTCTGTAGATGTAAATATGAGGAGCATTGCTTAAGAAAATGTGCCGTACATATATGACAATAAAGAAGTGTTAAGCTTCCCACACGAAACATGGCTTTGTAATATTCACACGTACCTGTACTCTATCAAAAATAGAATTTTTCACATCTTCCGATAGACGAAGGTTCTCCAATTTAATATTTGGGTCCTATACCCGAACAACTGAAACTTGGTAGCCTGTAAATCTGTACACAGGGAAAACACATTGGAAAGCTGGTCACAAAGTCTCTCTTTCTTAAAGCAACAAAAACAATTGCCTAAATCAATTCATGAGGCAAGTTAGTTAGCAAACTGACCTTGGTCTATCAGAATTGATGGAACTATATCAGGTGCAATATGTAAACTTGGTTGGCTTTTCCAGTGTATCCCTTAATTTGATCCATGTTCTTGATATAATCCCAAATTTGACTGTCAAGTTTCATCTAATAAGACACAATATATTAAGGTGTCTAGCAGATATTTATAGGTTTGCAATTCAGATAACGGAAACTAAATAACTAAATCTCCTCAGGCAACTATATAACTATATATAAATGGATGATCAATATAAAGAGCTAACAAAGAAATCACAATCATTCAATCGTTCCTTACAATATACTTCGATAACATGCTAAACCTATCTTGAATTTAACATACTCTTAACAGTCATTGCTATCTAATCTATCCTTTCCAAAAAATCCAGTAAAAAATTTTGTTAATTTTACATGCTAAAAAAATAGCAAATTATAGAGAGCTAAAACTTCCCGATAATAACTACTATTATAAAAATGTCAATTAAAATGTAATTATTAAAGTTTAAAGAAGAAAAAACAAGAAAAAAATAAAAGAGAGAGAGAGAGAGAGGAGAGAGGGAGAGAGAGAGAGAGAGAGAGAGAGAGACTGAAAGAAATGGATGATGATTACAGAAAGAAGGATTGAGAAGAAATTCGGCGTCCATCAAAGGCATTGACACGGATTGGAGGCCTGTTGCCACCACAAGCGAATCTATAACCAATAAGTAAACAAATGTAAGTGAAAGCGCCAAAGAGCTTAAGAAACAATGTGTCATCTTGTGTCTTGAGCCAGGGCCGAATATGAACTCCTCTAAGATTAATGCGTAGCAATTTTCATGCACTATGGGTCGAAAACCAAACCACCATATTTTCTCTTTCACAGCACACCTGTAACTGGATAATTAACTTGGGTGGCGGAATCAAGCTAAGCATCAATACGTTAAACAGTAAAAGGCAAATATGAACGTTTAAGGGGTGTTTGGTATTTCATGTTTTCAGCTTATAATAAACAATCCAAATGTAACTGGAAGTAGGTAATGAGAGATCAACATTAATGAGTTAATTTTAAGATCCAAAGAAGTGTGTGAATTGGGATAACATTTGTAAAATTCTAAGGGAACTAAAATGTTTAAAAGTTGTTAGCGATGCGTTAATGGGGATTTGGGGAATACTGGAACTTTGGGAGATACCTACGGTTGACGTATTTTCTGTCAGAATTGCCAAGTGGTTGTAAGATTGTGTATTTTGATAATGCAGTAAACTTATATAACAACTTAAAGTGTTTTATCTCAGAATTATAATAACAGTCTAACATTTCGATAAGACAGTTTAGGAGGATTGATGCATTTAAAATAAACTTTCAGCGACTTTAAACCTATTGAACCCATTAGACTCGTTCCCTTTAGCTAAACTTAGATAAAATACAACCCAGATCAGCCCATTAATATATAAGAGGCGATATTGATACTTATGTGTAAAGATTGTACCTTAAGCAAATCGGATTAGATTCTCAAACATTCGAACGATGATTGTTGCTGCATTCGGAAAAGAGATCAGTTATAATATTATTTTTTGGATAAAGGATAGGGTATACAAAGAAATAAAGGCAACGGTGACACATGCACTTTCAATTGCAGACATTGGTTGGAGTTGATAATAACTTGAAGTAACTTCTTCAATAACAAATAAAAACACACTTTAAGAAAACTATGTATAGTTGATAAGATATTTATATATTGATTGCCAGAATAACGTAAGTACCATTCCACAGTGGTCAATCAACGTCTTTTAAACAATTCAATGGACACTAAAAAATGGCATATGTGAATATGCTTAGTCTTATCTTGCAAGTTGCAGCAAAAGAATAGTTTTGGTTACCTGTTAACGGGCTTGAAATGACCCATCTGGCTCATTCACATTTTTAGCAGAGTTTCCACACGGCTTGCAAGTTCAGTTTCAGCAACACGGGTCAGCAAAGAAGCATAAGAATGTCGTTTTTCCAGATCACTACGAAAAATATGTGTCCCTCTTTTTGCACCATCCCATGTGCTAAATCGGTTTTTGTTTCTGAATTCCTTAAATACTTTTGAACAAACAACAAAGATTTTCTATATGTGCTCATATTATACAATGATCTCAATTCCTTTAGTATCGAAATTTTGTGTATACAAACTTACCGTGATTTTGTACACTCACATGCTAAACCAATGTGATACTCAGTTCCTTTGGTACCCCGCATACGATACCCACGCAATCGACCCATGGTGATACCTGAGAGAAAATACGATCAGATAACAATGGGTCAGAGATGCTGAACATGTACCTAATTACCATAAGAAAAGCCAATTATACAGAACTTACTGTGTGAATTTTCCGTCTGTGATGCTCTAACACACCAAAGGCATTATTCGGAGTAGCTGTTTCAGGCAACCTCATACACACTCAGTTACAGTCATGACAGAAGAGTGCTATGTCTTCCACACAGAAGATAAATCCTGTTTTTTCATGCAAGAATGAGTTATCGCTCAGTTAATTACGAATAAAAAAAGAACCCGGGTTGTCCTAAAATGATGCACTTATGTGTATCATGTAAAATACAATGGTTATACATGTAGAATGTATCAAGGATGGTTAACTTACCAATGCTCACAGTACTTTGGTATCACTTCCTCCAAGTGAGTCAAGATACTGAAACTTTGTCAGAATTGAGTTCCTTTCATCTGCTCATGAATTTAGCTCGTTGTACACAACAAATTTGAAGTAGTGGTCTGGAAGTCGTAGTCTGGTATAGCATCAGCCTGTGTATACCTACCAAAAACCAATGTGATATCATTATCCAATGTTCTTTGCCATTTACAAAAGCAAATTGTTGGTTATTAGTAATAGATAATCAAATGGGTATTCAGATGGTTTATCTAACAGTATACAGCAGAATCCGGTTAAAAAGAGAGAGAGAGAGAGAGAGAGAGAGAGAGAGAGAGAGAGAGAGAGAGAGAGAGAGAGAGGGAGGTGAAAGAAATGGATGATGATTACAGAAAAGAAGGATTGAGAAGAAATTCGCGTCATCAAAGGCATTGACATCGGATGGAGGCCTGTTGCACCACAAGCGGATCTATAACCAATAAGTAAACAAATGTAAGTGAAAGAGCCAAAGAGCTTAAGAAACAATGTATCATCTTGTGTCTTGAGCCAGAGCCGAATATGAACTCCTCTAAGATTAATGCGTAGCAATTTTCATGCACTATGGGTCGAAAACCAAACCACCATATTTTCTCTTTCACAGCAAACCTATAACTGGATAATTAACTTGGGTGGCGGAATCAAGTTAAGCATCAGTACGTTAAACAGTAAAAGGCAAATATGAATGTTTAAGGGGTGTTTGGTATTTCATGTTTTCAGCTTATAATAAACAATCCAAATGTAACTGGAAGTAGGTAATGAGAGATCAATATTAAGAAGATAAATGAGAGAATTGCCTACTTTTCATATTTGTTGTGAAAAAAGACATATGAAACAGCTCGGATAAGCAGAATGAAAAAAGATTGTACAACTCACATCTTCGGAATGCCGCAGATGGGACTGTTACTTCATGAGAAGCTGTAGAAACACCAGCACATAATTCTTGCATCCCTGTAATCATTAGAACACAATCGAATTAATAAGATGTGAAATCAATAGAATGGCTGATTATTTAATGTGTATGTGCATTATTAGGAATCACCCTTCTGCATTTCGTCAAGCCTCCTTTTCCTACTTGCATATACAGGTCTGGTCATTGATGTGCTATCCCAACTGTCTGTGGACCACATAGCTTCAGCATCAGTACGTACTATCCCCACCCGGAAATTTAAGACGACTGGTCCATGACCTATATGTGCACATGGCAGCACAAACATATTATCTAAAGTAATCAGTGACAGACATAGACAATGCTATTACAAAATGGAATTGAACCTACAGCTTTGATCATATGACTTTCTTGGACTACATTTCCCATAGATTTCTGTAAAACATGAATCATTCATTTATCAAGCAACACGATTTCCTTTTGAGGCATTAATTGGTGATGATGAAAAGTGTGCATCAAGAGGTGTTATGGGTGACAATGAAAGTGTGATGTCTAGGGAAGTATTTTCAATGGTAGGTGGTGGTGGTGGAACTCTTGGTGGAGGTGACAAATGGGTGTTAATGTAGTCATTGATTGATGAGGATGAGGGTATGGAAGTGGTAAAGGTTCCATGAGTNTCAAGCAACACGATTTCCTTTTGAGGCATTAATTGGTGATGATGAAAAGTGTGCATCAAGAGGTGTTATGGGTGACAATGAAAGTGTGATGTCTAGGGAAGTATTTTCAATGGTAGGTGGTGGTGGTGGAACTCTTGGTGGAGGTGACAAATGGGTGTTAATGTAGTCATTGATGGATGAGGATGAGGGTATGGAAGTGGTAAAGGTTCCATGAGTTGATGGTGTTTTGGAGGGTGCATTAGGAACACTAGGGGATGAGCATTGAGGTGGTGGTGATGGAGTAGTGTTGTCTTCATTAGTAAGGTCAATGAAGAGTTGTTTTGGTGGTATGATGACAAGTTTTTGTTTCTTGGCTTTGTTGGAGATAGTGTTCTTGGTGATGACATGGTGAATTGGTTAAGTTTAATGAAGGTAAAAGATGATGGAGTGTGATTATATAGGATGAAAACATGCTTAGATATGGAATTAATTTGAAAATACATGGTTAGATTCCAAATTCAGTTTGGTTTTTAAGGAAAATGGTAACTGGGACTAGCAAAAGGAGTCACAAGATGCAAAAAAAAAACAGTGCAGTTTACTGTTTGGGTGGCCGGCCCCTTTAAATTTAAGGGGCCGCCTATCTGACGACCTTTTTGTCAAAAATTTTCTGGAAAATGTTGATTTTTGTTTTGTGTTTGCAGCAAGCTCTATTTGAACATTTCATATTGGTTTTGTTCTATTAGAAAGCATATATGTATGTATATATATAATTATAGACTAAACATGCAAACATATATATAGTTCAAGTAAAAATTCATGCAAGTAGTAGCATGCATTAGGAATAAATAAGCATAGTTAACATCCTAAACAACCATAATTCAAAGCAAGTCATAAGTATTTCCGAATACAAGTCGGAAACATAGCACATAAACATCAAATATTCATATCCAAATAACACATAATAATAATTGTTTAAACATGCATGATCATCCAAATTTCTTCATCGTCATCACTACTTCTTCTTCCCGAACACCTTTCCGAGCTTCTTGGCAATAGACTTGAAACCTCCTCGCATCTCCTGATGCATCCTTTGACTTTGGTTGAGCAATTGAGTTTGACGATGATGTAAAGTTTCATCGTTTCGAGAGTTAGGAGATGGTGTTTTGTGCTCGAAGTAGTCAAGGTCCTCTAAATCATCAACAAATCTCGTAGGAGAAGGGGTACTAGCACGTTGAGTGTTTTCCTCCTCGTCGTCGTCCTCTTGACGAGATGATGAACCATGGAAGCTATAACGACGAGATTTACCCTTATCACTACGAGTTCTACGAGCGTGTTTAAGAACGAGAGGACGCAAGGTAGGATAGATGGATTGATAGATACTATCCTCAAGATCGGAATAGTGTTCGATGACATGACGGTATAGAAGTGTAAGAAACATACCATACGGAAGATTAGCTTAAGGAGTACCTCTTGCACATTCTATACGCTTGATGAAGAAATAGGCAAAATTGTAAGGTTGCTCAGCAACCACAAATTACAAAATGTGCGCGAGGCACGCCGGGAGATGGTCTCGGTGGCCTCCGGTACCGAACGCATTCTCTCGAATGAGTTCTTCCCAACGTCGCATGTTGGGCCTTAATTCCGTGAGGAGAATTTGGTTTTCTAGAAGAGAGACATTTTTTGACTTGATTTTGTGGGAGATGGTTTCACGTTCCAATCCGAGCATTTGGCGAATTTAACCGGGAGAAGGCATCTCGGTGAAATGTTGACCAAAAGTCGGTCGGCAACGTTGAAGAGCACTAAGATCCAATTCATTAGTGAAAACGGCTTGACCGGTAAAAGGAATTTTGAGGATTTGACCGAATTGTGCAAGGGTAAGAGTGATGAATTCATGTTGAATTATGAAGGAGATGAGAATGCCACCAAATTCATCGGTTTGCACCGTGACTTGGCTATAGGAGTCAAGAATGAAGCGGGGAATGATGGGTTCATTGATTTGGAAAAGACACTCGAAGCGGATATTACGGAATAAACGTTCAATGAAATCGGATTGATAATAGGCTTGATCTACTACACGACCTTCGTGGATATTTCTATGCTCGATTTGTCGATAGATACGTGCAATAGACGGAGAGGTAGTGGGAAGTTGAGAGACTTTTGGAACATAGTCTTTGGTTAGAGAAATGTCTTCGGTGATAGCTTTGGGCATTTTTACCTAAACACGTTAATAATCAAATAAAATCAAAATAAAATCAAACTTAAAATACAATGCATATGTTGTAATGACCTATGTTGGAATGTAAATATACTTCGACCCTAAGACCTTACTCCTAAAATGTAGTTTACTATGTTCCTCACTTTTATTTTTAACTCGTTCTTGATATATTTTATGATGTTTAGCAAGTAGTTATGGAATAATCCAAACGCCCCTTTAATCATCTTAATATATCATGAAACTTTGCTAGATGTACATTAGATTGTATAACTAGCTATTTCTTACGAGTTTCTTATGCAAGTGATTTGTTTCGAAAAAGATTGTTTATATTTTGACTCAAAAATACCATTTTTCTAGTTAAACCAAACGCTTCCTTATCTAGAAAATTTACTACTAAAATGTCAATATATATATATGAATTATATATCTTGACAACTCTAAATTACTAGTTTTATGGTTATATTCTTGACAATGTATTATAAAAGTTACATCGGATAATTTTCGACACTATTTGGACATGATCCAAACACCCTTTTATCTTACAACAAATTATTTTTACTTCATCGAAAAATTTGTTTTTGTGATTAATAAGATGCAAAAACACAATGTGATTTGTTTCAGCAAGTTTTTATAGCATTATTCAACAATGTATATATATAAAATTTTGAAAAGGGATGTATGGACTTTTTCAAAAAATTTCGACAAGAGGGTTTGTGATTATTAGTTTTTATTGTTAATTATGCATTCTAATCCTATGGAAGCATTTAGTTATGGGAATCCTAGACTCAATTGAAAGAGAAAATTGAAATTGAAGAAATTGAAATAAAATGCTTAATCTTGATTATGACCAAATTTGATGAAATTAGAAGAAGTGTGTTATGAAAGACTTCCAATACTTGTTGCTAATCGTGTTATGAGTATTTTCCCTTGCGAATCAAGACGAATTAGGTGATTTGGAAGTGGGTTTTTGATGTTTTTGGGTGTCGGGTTTGTTTACAGCAGCAGAAAAAGGAAAAGGAGTGTGAAAATGGAGTGTTTGGCATAAGAAATAAGTGAGAAAGTCGGGGAGAGAGAATCAGTAGGCCGACCCCCTTAAATTTAAGGGGGCCTGATGTGTAAGGAAAGCTTTAAATTTATAATGCTAGTTTCACCGATTTTAATAAACCAAACACACGGGTAAAGTATAACCCCCGTTGGTAGTATTAGTTTTCAGGTAAGACCAGGGTGTATCCACAGGGACTTAGTTCGTTCAGATTAAGTATAGTAATTGGTAAAAGTAAACAAGTAACGATTATAGGAAATAAAAGGAATTCAAATATTAAGACAAATGATTGCTTAGATAGCTTAGATAATCTAGTGACAATGTTTATGTTTGATTTCTGTTTGATAAAGGAGCACAACTTATAAGAAAGCTATTTTCGTCAAAAGAGCAATTCATAACTCGTAGGTTCAATTCAAGATTTATATCTACCCATTAAGTGATTTCTCTCGAAATAGTATTTCATTTCAAGTCTAGATTATTATTGATTCTTCTAAGTGGATTTCTCCTTTCAAAGACTAGTAACGCAGACAAGTTTCTAGAATTGCATTTAACACGTTGGTTCTTTCGACCTATCCCAACATATTATATTCAATCAGTTTCAATAAACAAACGTAATAAGACTAGAAATGAAATAGATCACAATATAAACTCGAAATTGGTAGAGATCACAACATAATCATAAGTCGCTTTATTATATTCACATATCCAAGCAATCACAAGAGGTTTAGCCTCTCATGGCTAATGAGTTCATAATAACAGAAATGAGTAAATGGTAAACAAGAGACATACAGATTGAATTGATCAAATGATTACACAAGTGTCACAAGTAACCAAGAATTCGACACGAACAAGTATATAACACCCCTTATTCTGATTCGTTCACCCTTGTAACTTGGCTCTGGATCACGTACTTATTTAGGACTTAACTTCTGAGATTGATTATTGAGTGGAAGTGTTCAAATGCTTGCAAATGATCTCTATTTATAGGCGATCTGATAGGTGAAGTACGGCGCACATAGTTTCTAAGTGTGGCGCACTTTCTTATTTTCTTGGCGCCAAAGTTTCATAAATGCAGAGGAGGTACGGCGCACATGGTATGTAAAACCGGCGCACTTTTATTTATCTGACTTCCTTTGACCGAGGGGTAAGTGCGGCACACTTGTTTGTAAAACCCACGCACTTCGCTTGCATGAAAAGCTAATCATTGAAGACTTCATTATTTATTCACTTCAAGTGGCGAAATAGTAGGTTTTTAGGTGTTTCATGCTCAGACCATCCAATAGTGAACCTGCATTCATTTTATGCTATTAAGTACCGAAAGTTCACGTAAAATGATCATAAAACATATAGAATAATGCTTAAGAAATATGTAAAATTAGAGCGTTATCAAATACCTCCACACTTAGCTATTGCTTGCCCTCAAGCAATCAGGCGAGAAAATTAAGTTTGTTTTGTGATCATGGAGATATATTATCAATTTTATATTTTTGTTAGAAAGTCATTGACACATAATTTAAGAACACCTCATGATCGTGGCAATATCAAGCGGTCAAGCTTGAACCTCGAGTCGTAGTCCCAACGAGGGTTGAACTGATCCAGTCAAGTAAGTCGTGAGTTATGTGAAGTGAATTGGTTTGAAAGATGATTTTTTTGTTTTAGTTATCACTACGAAAATGTTTAAAGATTTAATAAAAACTTAGAGAATGAGAACGTGATTAAAAGAACTAGAATTAAGAAAAAGGAAAACATTAAACTTGATGAAACTGAGATAATTGAAAAGAAAGAAAAGTTTAAGAAAGAAAACTAAGAACGTAAAATATTTTTGGATTTTAGATTTAATAAATGAAAAGTAAACGTAAAGCTTATAAAAGATTTAATGAACTAAGACGACACGAAAGTAAACAAAGTTAAAAAGATTTAAAGAAAATTCGGCAGAGTTTCGTTTAGAAAAGAACTAAACAATACTCCACTCGATTAAACGATGAAGTGAATAAAAGCCTAGCTCGGCTTATAAAAGAAAAGAGAAAGGAAAATGAAAGAACTAAACTCGACTCAGAAGAAAACTTGGACTTTCTAATTTAAAAATGATACTTGCTATTTAAGTTCATGATAGTCGCAAAGGAAGCAAAATAAGGCAACCATACTCGCAAAAACCATGATACTCGCAAAATAAATGTTCATACTCGCTAACACTAGGACCTCATACTCGCTAAGAACACAAGTAGATACCATACTCGCTATCTTTTTGGACATACTCGCTATGTAAAAACTGATACTCGCAATTACTAGGTATCATACTCGCTAGAATAGCTACTTTGCCAAGATGATACTCGCAAAGATGTGTAGCATACTCGCTAACAGATTTGGAAAGCCATACTCGCTAAGACACAAAAACCATACTCGCAAATAAGAAGCTCAAACTCGCAAGGACTTTACACCTAAAATGAAACTCGCTAAACCCTAAACCTATACTCGCAATTTTTAAGAAAAATGATTTGGACCTTTTTTTAACGTGAAAAAAGATTAACACAACTACTAATCTAATAAAAACTTAATGGAGAACAAGTTTAAAAGATGAATAAGCTTATAAATAAGCTCAATAAGCCACGAATAGAAACAAGCCCTAGCCCATGAGTTTTTTATTCGAATCAAACTTTTTACATGCAAAGGTGACAAGAAAAATAAAAGCTTTTATAAAAGACAAGATTAAACTTAAAACTTGTAAAAGATTAAACAAGAAAGATTAAGATGAAAATGAATAAGCTAGAAAGATAAAAAGTTTAAGACATGGAAAATTAAAACTGCATTAATAATAAAAACTTACACACACTAAACAAAAACTAAAATAAGGACTAGCTTATGAATGAAGCCACCATGAGGTATTTATCATGCTAGGAGGGTTCATAGTTTGCCTATGTTTACATTCTACCCCCTAGACTTTTACATCTCATGAAAACATCACAAAAACTTCTATTACACACTACTATAACTTCTAAAAATTAAACTTAGGTCCTTGTAACTTGAGGTAGCGTGTTGACGTGTTCTCTAAAAGTCTTCAACGATGTAAAAGTGATCACTTGCTCGAATTTGGGAAGCTTATCGTGATAATTATCTTTGATCTTCGATTAAGTGTCTCTTTCATTTTCATGAGTCTTTAAGAGATAAATTCGTCGTCACGGGCTTTTCTTAAGTAGATTTCATCTTTGACTTGGCTTTTAAGACTCTCTTTCACATCTCGTGCTCGTTTTAGGCTTTTTGGTTGATTTTGATGTCATTTATGCAATATCCTTTCCTGCACGATCACAAACACAAAAACACGATATCTTTGGCGTTTAACGTTAGTTTTTGGTCTTTTAAGGTCTGAAAATGGTGAATAAAAGGTATGTGAATAAGCACATACCAAAATCCCCCAGACTAAGGTATTGCGTGTCCTCACGCAATGTAATCACGTCACGCTTTAGAGATAAATAATTTCACACCTCTCTTTACTAACTTTGAAAAGTAGCAAAACGTTCAAGAGAGATACGAAATCATTTATTCCCTAAAACGCCCCGGTTTTCCATTTTTGACTATGTACATCATATATTACACTACTTTAGCTTATGACGGTGTGCTTGACTTTCATTATCTTTCAATAACGATTAAGGGTCATAGAGCAAGAACACGATTCATAGAAAAGTGACCGATTGGATAAAATTCATCGTCCCTGATTTTTCACAAGCCCCCAAACTAAGCGTAAAAACGGATCATTGTTTAATTACAAGTTAGATGCCAACGCTACTCATGGAAGTTACTCGTGTACCGCTTGCTCCCATTTTCCTATTTTTGTATCTCATTATTTTATTTTTGTGAGAGAAATGAATTTCTTCATAAGCATCTCGTTTCATAGTTTTTAGTCCGATAAAGATACCAAATTCATACGCTAAGTAGTTATCGATCTTCTCTTAAGAAGGTTTGCAAGAGAAATGTGGTCCACATCAAGGATATTGGATACATACAAAGACTTTGGAATACATCAAAAATAGACATAAGTTGGCGAGTACATTTCACGTGCACCTCATGCGTCCGATCTAGGATCGTAACATGCACCTCACGCGCGACCAACTTTAGTCTTAACACTAGAACTCATGATCCATAAATCTTCAACATACATCCTTATTTTTTTATTTTTATTTATTTATTTATTTATTTATTTTTAACTTTTGCTTGCGTTAGTAACTTCTAAACTCCGAACCTTCACGGTTTCAATCCAAGACCTACCGCCAACTGCTAGGGTTGGAATCTAGGATCCAAGGCCCGATCTCAATCCGAAGTCTTAAAGCACCTTAGCTTATACATAACAACGGGCTTTAGGGTAGCTCCGAAACCACATGTGTACTACGCTTATACAACAATATACAATACAATACAACTCAACTAGCGTGTATCCTTGATGTGTACCCAATTTTTCAAGCAAAGATTCTCTCAAGAAGATAAAGAACTACTCATCGGCTAAACCTAATATCTTTAATTATTTAGCACAGATATGGGGTGAAGCAATTTTGTGGGAACAAAAAGTCATGAGTACCTTCGATGAGCTTTAAAGAGATCCAACTACTCTATGCTTAGCATCTAACTTCTAAAGAAACTCTATCATTTCACGTTCTCCACAAATTTAAAATCTCAAATAATGAGATCCGCGGATGCTTAGCCATAATCATTTTTGAAGATTATATTGGTTAAGGGAGACAAGCTAGGGCTCAACACGCCCGGATCAAGTCAAAATTTTTATTCTCACTCTTACCTAGTAGGAAAGTCAAACGCGGTGTCAAAACTTTTATTCTATTTTTGCATAATTTTTAATTTTTTTTATCATTTTTTTTCTTTGGAATTTTTCAAAATTTTTCAAATTTTTTTTTGATTTTGAGAAAAAACGGGGTTGCGTAAGTAAACGACAATGGTGAAAGTGCTAGGTTAATCAAATCGAAGATTCATCCCCCCAGACTAAAGATAAACATTGTCCTCAATGTTTCCAAGGTAAGGGTAATCCTAACAATAATTCTAAGGCCTTTTATTAAGTATGCCAAAGATACC